>ULGS01000004.1:3150059-3163543 GCA_900519055.1 Yarrowia galli
ACAGGCACAGGCATCGACACTGACACTGACACTGACACTGACACCAGCAGCATCGAAGATAGGGGCAGAGACACGGAGTCATGCAGGGACAGGCACACGCCAAACAATGAAGTGAGCATATTGGGCTGAGCCAGTTCGCAAATTGGACATTTGGGAGTATGGAGATGAATGGGTTAAGGACACACTTCCATGATAACGGACCATGCCTTCAGCGTTGAGAACGTAAGTGGCCATAGTTCGATTACCCACTATTGCATTGATAGCAGCAAGTTTTTGGATCACAGTCGAGAGATTAAGAGTCTTGCGACAACACTAACACAAACACTGACGCCAGCATCGATTACAAGGACAGAGACACCGACACTTACAGCGACAGGCACACGCTAACTGTTGGAGTGAGTATATTCTCTTCGCCCAGTGCCCAACTCTGTCTGTGGACGTGTTCAGCGGGGTGCTAATACATCCAGGTTTGTACAGTGTGCTGTACAAAAAACTGGGCTAGCTGTTTGAGTAGCTTGATCTGCGTCTCGATGCTAAAACCACTCCTTAACACACAACACGCCTTGCCAAACATTCCCCATAATCTCAGTCACATGACGGCTAGACCAATTGGGCTCCAGTAGCCCAAATCACCGTAGAATGGAGTCGTCGGACAATCATCGCAGTTCAGTTTGCGGGCTTGGTGCAATGTTGTATATGATGTCTCGTCTATCACTCATGCGGGGGCCCACGTAGTTCCGCCCTATATTAATGGCGGGGAGGCTGTTCCTCGTATGTCCCAGTATCACCTTACTTCATCGACGCGCGGCTCGTATTTACATCAACGCCCGAGATTGCTGTTGTGGTGGTATAGACGGCGCTACAACTCTCCCCGGAGTTTCAGAAGGCTAGCCTTATATTACTCAAACAGCCGACTAACAGTTGCCATTTGTAGCTAGGGGGGAACTAGCTAGCTAGCACCATTGTGGCTCCCATACCTGTTCTCCGAAGCATTCCCCACATTATAACCTGCATCCGGTATGCGTGCCGTGTGCTTAGTGTGATTTTTGCAGCTACTGTACCTGACAGGAGAAATACGACCACAATACAGTATGAGCGATTTGTGTGGCTGTGCTAAAGGCATGCCATTGAACACGCCTAGACCAGTGATACTTTTGAGAGCCTCTTTTTCCATTTCATATACGTATATACTTAGAGCTCCAAAGGTAACACGCCGACCTCCCAGTACTTGTAGATCTCTCTACAGTAACCTAGAGTTATCTGCACGACTTTGTAGCCTTCAACCCTAATGCTACTGACCGTTAGTATACATTGGCTAGATTCTAGCGTAGACTATTCCCTTTTCGGTATGCTGTTTGGTTCCGCAGGTGATCGGTAACGCCGCACTCGACTAAATCTCATCGGCTACGGAACGGCGCCAACGCGGGTGACATGAGAAAAGGAATAATACCCTTAGGCCTCGCAAATGGTATAGCTCCATCCGAAACATCCAAGCAGCTATTTCACGCTCAATAAGGCACCAAAAACAATGATTCCTTGGAAACTATGGCTCACTTTCTTTGGAGCCTCTTTGGCGGTAGCCCAGACAGCCCTATCCGATCCAATCACTGCATTCTCCGTTCACACTACCAACACCAACTCCAAGACTGGTAAACGATGGGACACTTGGCAGGCCGATTTTTCGTTTTCGATCCAGGAAGCCGTGATTAGGTCTGGTGACTATTTCGATTTCTCGTTGAGTGGGCAGTGGGTACAAGAGCCCTTGGCACCAATCGACTACGATTTCTACATTGTTGACGATAAAGACAACCAGCTTTTCCATCAGCCTACCGAGCCGTCGCCACGGAGTTTTTCGATATTTCTCATGTTGATACCTTCACCATTTCGGGTCAATTCAGCGTGGAGTTCTACTTTCAGTACCTCAACTCATTCCAAACTAATTCAATCGTCATCTCGAGCAACACCTTGACCGACACAGTCACAGTCATCAGCCGCGATCCAAAGGTGAACAATCGCGTGAGTCACTTTTTCGCTCACAGGGATGACTACCTTCTCGTTGAGGTCATCGGCGAGTACTTTTCTGCAGACCAGAGTGGTGTCTACAAGGTGCATGGTTTCGATGTTCTAAGCGGCTTCGCATTCGAGCCGAATCCAGGGTTCTTTGCAGGATTGTTCAATGCTTGGTACATTACTACTAGCTGGGCTCGTGACAATTCTGCTCCACCGGTATCAAAGGCCAATGGGCCAGTCCCCAACCAGAGTTACACCAATCCAGAGGGGTTCAGGGTCAGCCTTCTTTGGAGTAAAATTCCTTCATGGACGACTACAACTCGAGGGGTGTACGCGGCTGCGCGTGGAAGAATGTCTGGCAACGACACTGAAGCTTGTTTTCAATATTACGGAAACTATGTCCAGGTGGAATACAAGCCCACTCTTTGCGTCCAACAAGGAAGTGGCAAACATGGTCTTCCCAATGGCTATGGCGTGGCTTCAGTCAGGTACACACTGTTACCCCCAGTTTCCACCAACACTGTTCCGGGTAAAACAGCTGGCACTGCAACTCTCACGAACTCAGAAAATGAACTTTACGAAGAGATTACCCGCACACCCAGATTTACAACAACTGTTCCCGGCACTATTGCAGGTACTGATATTCTCATTGATACAAATGGAGACTACTATGAGCAGATAACTCGCACTCCAGTTTCTACCATCACTGTACCAGGTTCTGTCCCGGGAACAGAGATCCTCACAAATTTGAACGGGGATTATTATGAGCAGGTCACTCGCACTCCCATATCCACCAAAATCGTTCCCGGATCTGCCCCTGGCACGGAGATTCTTACTGATGACAATGGTGACTTTTATGAGCAGGTGAGCCGTACTCCCGTATCTACTAATGTGGTTCCTGGCATTTCCGAAGGTACTGAAATTCTCACAGATACCAATGGCGAGTACTTTAAGCAGGTGACAGCAATCATCATCTCTACCAACACTGTTCCAGGCTATACACCCGGTATTGTGACCCTCACAGATGACGAAGGAAATTTCTATGAACAGATCACTCGCACTCCTGTGTCCACTAATCTCGTTCCTGGTGCCGTCCCTGGTACTGAGATCCTTACAAACTTGAACGGGGACTATTACGAGCAGGTGACCCATACTCCTGTGTCCACCCACGTGGTTCCTGGTATTGCGGAGGGTACCGAGCTTCTCACAGACGAAAACGGTGACTTTTACGAGCAGGTAACCCGTACCCCCGTGTCCACTCACGTGGTTCCTGGTACTGCGGAAGGCAGTGAGACTCTTGCAGATACCAATGGTACCTATTACGTGCAAGTTACTCGTACTCCCGTCTCTACAAACGTTGTTCCTGGTTCGACGCCCGGCACCCTAACTCTCACGAACTCTAAAGGAGAGTACTACGAACAAGTGTTTGAAACTCCTGTTTATACTATCAAAGTTCCAGGAACTGCAGAAGGCACGGCTACTCTCTGAGATTTCAGTGGGAACTATTACGAGGAGGTCACGGCGACGCCCATTTCCACGACCACCATTCCTGGACGTGCTCCGAGCACAGCCACTTTGACAGATCCAAATGGTGACTACTATGTGAAGATTTGTGTAACCCCTACTTCATCTACAACTGTTACTGGCCCTGCTGCAGGCACCACCATCATAGTGGATTTGAATGGTAATTTTTTCGAGGTCGTCACTGCTACAGCCATCGTGCCAGAGCCCTCAGCTGGTGCTGGTATTCTCGAGAACTCCGAAGATGAGCTAAACGAGCCGGCGACGAAGACACCCATATCGACCAACACTGTCGAAGGTCCCGTTGCAGGCACTGAGACCCTCACGGGCTCTAACGACGAACTCTACGTGCAGGTCACGATGGCTCCCGCCTTAACAACTATGCTCCCCAGCCCTGCTACAAGCTCTCAGACCCTGACCATCCCAGACGGTGATCTGAGCGAGCAGGCTGTTAGCTTGACCCAAGGTGACGTTTCTACCAGCACTGTTCCAGAACAAGCTGGAGGTACTCACACCCTGACAAGCCCCGGCAATGACCGCTACGAGCAGGTTACTAGCGCCACTTTAAGTTTTGCTTCGACCAACACAGTGACAGGGCCCTTGGAAGCTACCGTGATTATGACGAACACCGATGATGAAATTGGCCTTCTTGTGACAAAGCCCCCAGTTTCTAATAACACTGTGAGTGGATCTAGTGCAGACACTGAGGCCCTGGCCTACACGAATGGGGAGCTCTATGAGGAAGTCACCAAAGCTTCTGTACTTACGCACACAGTCGTTGGACCTACCGCTGGCTCCGAGGCCCTCACTAGCACCAACGGAGAACTCTACGAGCAGGATGATTAAGCTCTGATCTCCACAAACAATGTCACCGGACCTCTCGCTGGCACTGACACCGACGGTGATATCTTCGAGCACGTGACCAGTGTTATTGTTTCCACAAACACGGTCACTGGCCCCGTGGTAGGTACAGAGATTTTCGCCAACACCAACGACGAGCTCTACAAGCAAGTTACTCAACGTGTCGTTTTCACCAACCTGGTTCCCAGTCCCCAACATGGTATTGAGGTTCTACCCAACTTTAACAGTGAACCATTCCAGGAGATTACCAATGTAGTTGTTTCCACGCACACTATCACATGTCCCACTGCAGGTGAACATATTCTTACCAACACCAACAAAGACATCTATGAACAGATAACCTCGGCCGAAACCACTGTCAAGTCAATCGTCACGCCCGTGTCTACCGCTACTGTTATCGTCTATCTTACTGCTGAAACCGGCGGAGGCTCCTCGGACCATAGATCAGGAGCTGCTACATCTGACGGCACCCTTATTGCTTATGTCACTATCTTCGCTGGTTACCTAGGTAACTCCGACGGTGCTCCTGACTCTAGCGGACTTGGCCAAGGTACCAACAGAGCTGGCAACACCTCTGGAGGCGAATCTGGCAGGTCGGGAAGTTATTCTGCTGGAAGAGGCGGCTACTCTGATTCTTCTGGCTTTTCTAGCTCTTGTGGTTCTTCTAGTTTTTATAGTTCTTCGAGATCTTCCAGTTTTTCTGGCTCATCTGGCGCTTCCGACTCCAACTCCTTCGGCTCTGGTCTTGCACCTGAACGGTCTCCAGCTAACGGGGCTCTCCAGGCCAACACAGGTTCTGTTGTGTCAGTCGGTGCCCTTGTGGCCCTTCCCCTTCTCGCATTGATAGCCTAGACAGCGTCTAATTCTGTTCTGCCGCTTTCAAGATTCTCTTATCTCTTTGTAGCTCTCAAGACCAACAGTTGTTTTAGTACGTCAATGATTACCCCCATTAATACTGTAGTTCTGTGGCCTTACGGCAGAAGTACAGTTCGCGTAATGTATAGGAGTATTTGAACCGAGACAGTAAGTCACCGTTGCTTGTGAGTTCCCTCTTCTCCCCCCCAGAAGCCATAAGGCTTTCGAACTTACAGCAAGCTGAGAATGGGGGTCGTACAATGTTCATCACAACGAACAAAAATCGCATGGTATAAAGAAAGCATTCAAAGAACTCATTGATCCGAGCAACATCAAGCTTTGCGCTTTAAATTGCAGCGACCACGTCTTGGTTGACAGCGTAGTGAAGACATGGGGAGAGCAGAAGGGTTGTGCTGTGTGGGGGTTCGAGGTCTATCTCGAGGTCGCTCTTATTCTCTGAAGCCTGTTACAATCCGAATGGGCTGTGTCCTGTTGGTACTTTACTCATAGTCCAAGCTGTGCCGATGGTCAACGTCACGATTCCCTCCGAGTTACCCGATACAATGAATAAACTTTAACCCTGCATCAAGAACGCAAATGGGACGCACGCCGCACACGCCACCAACACCAACACACCAACACCCTTGCAACATACCAATGGGAACAGCGCGGACCACGAGAAGTATAAAGAGGGAGTGTGACGTCGCCACCTAGGAGATGCTTCCAGTGGCAGTTACACCACGAGTGCCCCCCACCATGAAGACAACACACAAGCAACAAACACACACCAATGGACACCGCCACACAGACAGCAGCTCATCTGATACACGGCACACCACGACACAAGCAGACCAAGGAAAGCAGCCCGAGGTAGGAGGTCTGGCCTGTGACGTGTGGCACCAGTTATAGAGGTCCCAGGTCGCCAGTCTTACCTGTTACGAACGCCACGAAGCGGCGCCTGGCTATGCGTCCTCCGCGCTCAACACCATCGCCACGAGGACGCTCTGCATGCCGCGGGAGACAAGGCAACGCCGGAGAAGAAACTGAGTTTGGCTCGACAACCGTACCGAATCCCCGTTCCCTTCCCTACACACTAATAAGAAACGACAGCAACGATCACAACGACACATCAACAACGAGCAGCTCTAACCGCAACTACAACTACACATCAGAACAGGAGACTTCCGAACTGATCCTCCTCATCGACTCTTCGTTACTTGGAAGACGGGTACGTGTCTCTCGACTCACCAGACATGCCGGCCAAGGTGTGCGGCCACGATAGCTAGACTGGCTCCACCTAGTGCACCAGATGTCCGGGTCATCTTCAATGATATCGAAGGCAGGGGAAACGGTCTTGGACATCGACAACAACAGCAGTTCAGAGTGGCCGCTGTACCACAAACACACGACACTCGCGCAAAGGCGCCCATGAACAAGGCGGTAGATCAAGTGAGTAGCTATTGCCACTGAGCAGATGCTCATCATACAGGAATTGGAATGTGCTTCCTTGGAATCCAATCGGGTCGTCTGTATAACAAAATCACCACTTTCGGAGACACCTTTCCGCGAAACGCCTATGTGGCCTACGACTTGTAGGATTCTCAGATCGGTATCGCTCAAGCAGTCTACGCCGAAAAGACTGATACTCAACAAGTCACTGGTCCTCTCTAGTAGATTCATTAATATAGTTCATTAGAGCCAATGTATCTGCTACTGTTGCTAGCCGTAATGTCTGGTTTTTTAGTCCTTAGAATACCGGTACATCCAGTGTACAGTACCGTACTCGTACCGTACCGGTACCGTAAGTACAAGCTCGCATCGAAAGCTGTTGTAAGCCACCAAACCCTTCCCGAGAACGACAGACAAAAGAGGAACTCCTTGGCTATAACAACTCTACAGAAGGGGGGTACCTTGTCCAATAGTTTCACTACGAGTACTCGTACCATAGCACCTGTCTATGCGGGAACTATAAGGGCCACAAAGTTGGATTTGGCAGCAAGGAGTTAGGGTACGGTGTTGATGACTATGGAAGATATAAAGAGACAGGTGTTCTATATAATATGCGACAACGGGGTGAGGTGACGACGGGTCTTGTCACGAGGGAAAAAATTTGCCGCACTGTGTGGACAGGGGCATTTTCCAAGTTACCCGGTTCACCTTGCATGACGCCCCACAACACAGAATTTTTCGACTGTCCCAAGTCCTTTTTCCTCACAAAACCAGACACAGTGCCAGAGAAGAACAAAGACGGGGGAGAGCAGAAGACAGAAGGGGCAGAAAGACAGAAGGGGCAGAAAGACAGAAGGGGCAGAAAGACAGAAGGGACAGAAAGACAGGAGAGACAGAAAGAGGAGACAGAAAGAAAGTGCAAAAAGACAGAAGAGACAGAAAGCGGAGACAGAAAGAGAGGCATGAAGACAGAAGAAACAGAAGAGACAGAGAGACAGAAGTGACAGAGAGTCAGAGCCAGAGAGACGGGACAGGGATAGGTCCATGGACAGAAAGACGGAGAGCCAGAGCCATGAACAGAAGAACGGAGGCAGAGCCTGAGGGACAGGGCCAGCGACAGAATACTTACAGGCAGAATGAATGAGAGACTGAGAGACTGAGCCTGAGGGATAGGGACAGGGACAGAATGACTGAAAGACTTGGAGGCAGAATGGTTGAGAGACTGAGAGATGAACTGAGAGACTACTGAGAGACGAATGAGAGACAGAGCCATGGAAGGACAAGGACAGGCACTGGGACGATGGCCGACACGAACACCGACACCGTCACGGAGACTGAGATAGTGGCAGAAACTTTTACAATCAGTGACACTGACACTGACACATACTGCGACACTCTCGACAAACGATGAAGTGAGTATATTGCTGAAACTGGTAATGTTAGGGGTGGGTGCAAGATTTGAGGGGCATTTCCGTGATAGCAAGCAAGCCACTACTCCAGCGATGGGAACGTGAGATGCTAACGATTGACTGGCTACTTTTGACACTGGTGAAAGTAATTTCTACAAGCTAGAAGAGATTAAGAGGCTCCCGCAGGTACCGACTTTACAATCTGGGAGTCTCATGATAATGAGAAGATGACATTGCTGTGCCCGTCTGTATGTGGGGCGCATGTGGGCACAACCGGACGGCTATGCAAGACATAGAATGATCTCGTTGAAGAGCACAGTATAACGCTCAACCGGTAAGCAAGGCATAAGCACGTCGGGATTCGAGATATTCCGACGCAGACATGAGTGGTATTTGGAGACAGTGTTTTGCTTTTTGGCCACAAGATTCTAGAGCCAGAGGCTATCCACTGGAGGTGTCACCACCTGAGGTGTGAGGCTTAGTGCGGAAGTCGGCTTAAGTCACCGGGGCGTAGGCGAATGTAATGGAGAGCTAACCAAAAAGCGGTCTACGGAGACAGGCTATCTATATGACGTGTGAAGTGGCGATTGGCCAGGTCACCAGGAAGTTGCCACAATGAGTGCAGCACATTGTGAGGGGACTTGAGGTTAAGCCCCTACAGTGTAGCTTGTGCAGCAACCCGACAAGGAACAATACAAGGGCAATACGAGCACAGTAAGGGCTGTTCGTGTGGCTGTGCCAAAAACAAGCCAATTTTCTTGTAGACGTATTTATTACGCGAATTCATAGCTATTTACATGGCTATTTAACACTCAGTACCTACAACACTGTAGAATACCGTTTCTAATGTGAGATCTCTCCTATTATCAGGTCTCATAGCACAGTATTTAGACAGCTCAATCACGTTGCAATAGGGACTGATATAAAACGGCGACTTGACCGGCTGAGGTAAAGTGCACTCCTTGAACTGCTCCCAGAGATTATATGACGGATGTGAAATTAAGGGGAGGGGGGTCTGCTATAACGACGGGGAGAGGAAATATGGTAATTCTGACAGCAATTTAGTAGTGTAACATGAGCGTGGGGAGTTGGCTGGTAGGCTTTAAATTGTTGTAGTGGTATTGTGGAGTGGGATAGAAGCAGTCCCTCTTGACACGTTCTACGACCACATGGTTGTCGGCATTGTGATAATGTCGAGAGAGCAGAAGTGTTGGGATATATGGTGGATAGAGGTTATCTCGAGGACGGTCCCATTCTGCGATGTCGTGTGACAATCACAATCGGCTGTATCATAGCTGACGATGGGCTGACGGTCAAAGCTCCGACTCCCATCGCAAAGTGAATAAACCTTAACCCTGCGTCAAGAACGTAAATTCGACGCACGCCACACAGACCACAAATACCAACACGAACACTCCAACATCGTTGCACACAACGCCAATGAGAACAGCACGAACCTACATAAAGGATTCAACTTTGAAGAGGTAGGGTCACATTGCCACATAGGAGATGCCTCCCGTGGTAGTCAACACCGCCAGTGCCCTCACGATGAAGACAATGTTCGAGATACAAATGTTCACTAATGCACAACGACGCACAGACGGCAGCTACAACCACTGATACACGGCACACCGCGACTCAGGCAGATTAAGGACAGCAGTTCGAACTATGAGGTCCGATCTGTGACATGTGACACCAACTATGGAGGGCCCAGGTCCTCTGTTTTAACTGTAAACAACGCCACGGAGCGGTGCCGTGCCCCTCCGTCTCCACGCTCTACACCATCGCCACAAAGACGTTCTGCAAGCCGCGGGAAACAAGGTGACGCCGGAGAAGAAACTTGGTCCGGCTTGGCAGCCGTGTTGGAGCCCCGTTCCCCTCCCACATATCAACAGGAAACCACAGCAACGAGCACAACGACACAGCATCAACGAGCACAACGACACAGCATCAACGAGCAACTCTAACCGCAACTAGAATACATCAGAACAAGAGACTTCCGAATTTATTCTCCTTATCAACTCCTCTTGACACGACCTGGAAGATGGAGACGTGTCTCTCGACTCACCAGACGTGCCGGCCAAGGTGTGCGTGACTACAGTAGCTGGCTCCACGAAACACCCGGGGCGTTTCCCGCAAGAGTGCAGGAAATGGACACAGCATGGGACACTACTACAGCAGCCCACAGTGGCTGCTAGACTACAAACACACGACACTCGCGCAAAGGTGAAGCGCCCAAGACCAAGGCGACTGGACCAAGTGAGTAGCTATTGCCACTCTCTCAATTAGTCAACAGCTCTACATTTGGCATAAGCAACGCGTGCCTGGTGGTACTCGCAGTCAATGATCCAGTGATAAGAGTGTTGGCTGCGGCTTTGAGGGCGATGGAACATTTGACCTAGACGGTTTTATCTCCATGTCCCTGGTGTCTGGCGAGGCTCGCGGCTAAACCTCACTCTGAAGGACTGGGATGTTATCGTCTGCAGACATGTACTGAGGGAGAGGCTAATGGAGGCCGTTCTAGTTGTGCGACATTGCCTATTGGCACTTGACCGCTAAACACCTTGACACTATTCGGTTTTGGTTTTTGGGGATGGGCTGGGTATAAGGTGGAGAATGTGGTGGTGAAGGGGTTTTCTTCACTTGAACGACTTGAAAGATTGTAGAGTGAATCAGACAGCAGCTTCCGAACAGCCCCACAACGATTCCTCCTTACAAGTGCTCGTATACATTTTTAGAAGACAGGATCAAGGTTTGTTATCGGCAGAGATCATCCAGACCTTTAAGTTTATAGTGCCTCTCTCCGAGATACTGCATACAGTTAAGCGTTCGAGGTGAGTGACTAATAATTGAGACATGTGGCCCAAAGTGGAAGCGGGCAAGGTACACCTGAGAGTAGCTGAACATACACAAACACTTACACCTCTTGTTCCCCACCGTACCACTTCTCTTCTTCTTCTTCTTCTTCTTCTTTAACCACACATTACAACATGCTTCTTTCTAACACCTTCACCCACATGCTGCTGGCATCTGTGGTCTCCTCCGCAGTCATCCCGGTGGCCGACGCTGAGTAAGTTCAGTTGGCTGAGTGAGAGGACGCCAAGGAAGTCTTCCACGATATCTTCAAGACTGGCGACATTCACAACGACGCAAAGCACAACAAGGACGACTTACCACTTTCTATTCCAGTTTTAGATACTTGAATACTAATACTTAACGCTTTGAGGGTGGGCTAGAGGCTGTAGAACGGGACGGAGACATGCGGGGAGTTGATTTAATACTTTTAAAAGCTCGATTTAAACTCCTCGTTGATAGCGGGTGAATGAACGAGATTTGTAGCCATCACATGTCTCATGTTGAGCTGTATACAATGCGCCAACGTACAGTAAGCCGAAGCAGACTACAGTATGTCTAAGATGATGATTTAGATAGATGTATACAGAATGCCAGCTGCTAGTTTGATATATAGAACACCTCCTGCCTCGGGGGCGGTCTCGGGTGTGGTGGTCCATCGATCCTGGGAGGCCACGGAGCGGTGGAAAAAATAATCATGCAAGAGAGAGCGGCGACTCTCAGATTGTGGAGAACGGCTCGGGCATTCGGGCCTATATTCTCGTTGATATCTAAGGTAGGGGCTCGGCAATCGTACGGAAGCATCGACTTCTCGCCGCGGAGACCCTCTGGGCGCTTTCTCCTTCCTTCACACTACAATAGCCATGTCTTAGTGTTTGCCTCAAATCTTAAAAAGTAGCCTTTGTGCAAGTTGTGGCAAGTCAGGCGTATAAGAATGCATCACATAGGTCATTACGAAGAGTAACTCACAGTGTTTTAAAGCATCCCATTGTACCTGACTGTGCTAGGGCTGTAAAGGCAACGGAAGTCAGCTTAGGTATTGAGGAGTGAGGAAAGTGTGTTGATGAGACAACCAAAGGAACAATCTACAAAGACAGGCTCTGTATGAAATAAGAGTTCGCGTGAAGTGACGACTGGTCAGATCACGGGGCAAAGAATTTGCCACATGTGGAGCACAGTGTGATGAGGCTTTTAGGTTAAGCTCAAACCGTGTGTAGGCAATACGAGCACAATACGAACTGTTAGTGTGGCTGCACCAAAGGCATCTCGACCTCCTGATACCTTTGTTTCTCAAGCCCATAATTATCTGTGCGACCTTTAACCTTCCGGTTTCTAGTATTGTAGTATATTGTAATACTGTAGTTCATGTGAGATCACTTCGCAAGAATTAGAGTTTCATTAAACGGTGATACTCCCACTCTCCATATTTTGCCCCAACACAAGGCCAGTGAAGTGGGGATCACGCCCCAATTCTTTGTGTTTCGAGTATTTAACTCCTCTTTTCCACAATTGTAATGCATCGATTATTTGTACAGTAACAAAGATGTCTTCTTAGTTATGACTATGTAGAACACCATTTCTCAGGAGATAGAAGTAACCTCAAACGGCACAATTTTGAGGCCAGTGAACTGGAAAATATACGAGTACAATCCCGAGACTCGCCTCTGTCGCCTGATACCACTTCCAATTGTTTTAGTCGACACCTCTCGAAAAGTTCAGAATCGTCATTTTCGTCTGACCCCCACCCCGAAGATTATCTCAAAATTGACGAGTTTCACCATCAGGGGTCAGATCTAACTTTTCATGTAGTGGTCCTATGGAGATATAGGCAGTACCAGAATATACCTCGACGTCTGGTGGATACAGCTGTGTCGTTTATTTCCAGATCAGAGCACTACAACACCTTCAAGTACTCCGACCAATTTTGGAAACCCTCAGTTTCGCACTTTTTCGAAGGATTCCCAAAACTCGACTTTATCAAAACCTTAAACTTGGAAATCTCATCAACTTGACCAAGTTTGAGACTTTTGAGGAAAAACTAGTGAAAAAATAACACACATCGGAATCCACTGGAACCACGTTCAGGTTAGGGCCCTGACTCTAGAGAGCCGTTATCCATCTTTCAAATCAGAATTTGGAGTTTATTCAAGCTGTTTGACGTCATCTAAGGTATGACGGGGTTCTGGCCCTAACTAAGGGGTTAGAGCTCTGATCAACAAACAAAGTTGACCCTTCGACTCCCCAATGTTGTCTCTACAACTTCAGCAAGTCAGCTTGCAGTTCGGATCACTTTAGGAGAGGTTGTGATCAAAACAGTGATATCACCAGACACTTCCTATTCAGGAAGGTTCAGCCGGGATATGCACAATGACGTCATTATAACTGATGATTTTGACCGGTCGTATGAGTCCCAAAACAAATCCAAATGAACTATGTAATTACATATTTATAGTTTGCAGACTCAGGCGATTCTAACGGACTTTATTACAGCAATTTCTGAGACATTTCATTTCTCGNGGTTTGGGG
>ULGS01000002.1:0-50887 GCA_900519055.1 Yarrowia galli
TCACCATCACTGTTGCTGAGGGTGGTAGTGCCGGCAGTGGGACCAGTAACCACGTTCGTGGAGACAACGCTCTGAGGAACACTAGTGACTTGCTCATAAATCTCGCCGTCAGTGTTTGTAAGAATCTCGGTGCCAGCGGTGGGACCAGGGACGATGTTGGTTGAGACAGGAACAGCAGTGGTCTGCTCGTAGTAGTTACCTTCGGGATCAGTGAGGGTCACGACACCAGACGTAGATCCTACCACAGTGTTCGTTGATACCGGAGGGAGAGTGACTTGCTCGTAGTAATTGCCTTCAGGGTCAGTAAGAATCTCTGTTCCGGCAGTAGGTCCTGGGACTGTGGTGGTAGAGGCGGCGTAGAAGTGACCTCCTCGTAATAGTCGCCACTCGGAGTTTGTGAGAGTGGCTGTGCCTGCAGTTGGACCGGGGACGATGGCAGTGGAGACGGGGGTTGCGGTTATCTCCTCGTAATAGTCGCCATCGGAGTTTGTGAGAGTCGCAGTTCCCTCAGCTGTACCTGGAACTGTGTTGGTAGAGACTGGGGTTGCAGTTACCCTCTCGAAATAACCTCCGTTGGGATCAGACACAATCTCGGTTCCTGCAGCAGGGCCCGGAACTGTGGTGGTGTAAGACACTTCGGCGAAGTCAACTGCAGCAAGCCCATAGCCATTGGGTAAGCCAGCAACACCATGGCCCTGTGCAATATGCATCTCCAGAGACTCGGCTGGAATCCGATAGTTTCCCGAGTAATAGAGAATAGCTGCAGGATCTTCTCCGCTCATTTTGCCACGCATCGAGATAAAGAGTCCATCAGCATTTCCAGAGATGGGTGGCATCAGGGCATCAGAAAGTCCAGATTGAGCATAGGTAGCATTGACGAAACTGTTGAAGGGTGGGGCAGCATCGGCATCAATAGGAGACCCATCACCATCGTACCGAGCGCCAGTTGAGTCGACGTAGTAAAAGTCCAGCATTCCCCAGGGATTGGTAGAGATGACATCATAGGTGAACCCAGCGGCGCCCAATCTGGTGAAATATGTTTCCGGGTGGGTGCTTGCATCCTGAAGAACAAAAGAGGTGATCTGGGGAATTAAGTATTCGCCTAAACGTCTGCATCCGAAGCTGATCTTCTCAGCAAGTGGAGCAGGGCCCACTGGGACCTGGATGCCGATTCGGAGGGTGCCAGAGTAAGGGCCACTGGTAATGGTTTGGATGCCAGAGGGTGTTGTGGGGAGGACTAGGAACTCAACAGCAAACCTTCCGGGGGCCAAAGTAAGATCAATAAGAGCTGAGTCATCGAAGAAGGTGGTAGCAGTTGCTCGGAAATTGTAGTTGTCATCAGTGGCAACAACGTGGAAAAGCTGGTCCTGGTTCTGACTCTCAATGTAAAAGTCATAAGTCACTGGTACGTCTGAAGAGGCAGAGTAGTCACCGAGGGGACCCTGAAGAGAGAATTCAAAGTAATCGCCGCTCTCGATAGTGCTTACAGTAGCGGCATCAAAAGCAAAACTCATGTTGGCTGCGTAGGTATCCCAGGGCCAGCCAACGAAGAGAGTTTCATTTTGGGCCTTGTGGACGTCCATGCCATTGATGGGACTAACGAGGAGTTTCTGGGCCAATACCACAGTAATCTGTAGCAAGACGAAAAGTATGGGGCGGGTAATCATTGGTGTCGTGGGTTGGTTGGTTCCAGCCCCAAACTGCTCATATATATATGTGTCTTCTGCCACTACTCCGTTCACGCCGTGGAGCCATCAGCTGCATGCTAGTCCATGGACAGAAATCATTGTGTTTCAGATCTACAAGGCAGCTTCCTAAAAGAGAACTGTTTACAAGCCCGTGACAAAGGCACTGCTGGGGCAAGTGGCCGTCAAACGTCTTGTCGACATAATCTGTAGTAGAGGTTTTTCCCAGCAACTTTCTTAACTACAGGTGGAGTTCGTCTGGATTGGCTATGGCTTCGTCTATGCAGTAGATACCACAATGGGAATGAGGGTCGTTGAAGGGTACCATAGAAGCTTCCCTCCCATATCACTGGAGTGCACATCAGAAGCTCCCGTTCACACAGACCAATGAGTGCAGATGTGAGCGTTTGCATCGATCTGGTATGACGTCGATAACGCGGCTCTGGGGTGCTGTCAAGCCGAAACCGGACTAAGAGACTCCCACATGGGCGAGAAGCTTGCCGGTTATGGGTGACAGGCCAACATATTACTGCTAGCCACAAAGCCATTGTGGCTTAGGTGCAGGTTGGAGATATTACGGACCTTTATGCAGGGTTTACATGAGGGTACAACACACTCGTACATCATCGTATTTATGAAGTAGCGTAACCCAAGCCGGGTATTAGTACTTAAGTATATCATCGAGGATCATTGTTACCCCACCCTGCATCCATGGCATCTACTCGATCTCTTTCTGTCGACGACACTCTACCGGAAGTACGCAAAAAGGTGGACTGGTTTCCCGCCGGATCGAATTGGGGTACAATACTGAACTCTAACACCTATTGTGGAACAGGGACACAGATACGGCGGGAAGGAAGGTTTAGCATCGGTTCAGCCGCTTCTTTGACGCAGGACCCAAGCGTTATGTTGGTTGAATCTAGATCTACAAACTTAATCGATGGAACACATGTGGTCGGCCACGAATACCTGGGAACAGCTGAGAGTTACATTGCTCGGATGGATCATCTTAAGTGGTGTGCTGGCCTGTCTTTACCAATGTTTATCTATTCTTCACCCGTCTAGCCCACTATTTTTCCACTGGTAAGAGAGACAGAAACTTTAATTAGGTCATAGCACGGTTATTCATATCTGCTTGAGTGTACGAGTACTGTATGATGGGGTTTAACCAAAACAAGTCCCAAACAGGGTCTAGTCCTCTACTAGTACCTTGAGCTATAGTGAAAGCTGACAAGAGGTTCCTCTTTTGGGACACAGTGGACTTCGAGCCCTTTGGCTATGTTGTGCTGTCAACGACGACACCACAGAGCAAGTGGCGTGGCTGCGAGCTCGCTGTTCAAGACATAGATGTTCTCTTACGAAGGTCTCCAGAAATATGGCACAGAACCAAAAGGGACTCGCGCAGCAGCAAACAGTAAGAGACAAAATGATGGGCCACCGCCAAGGTAGAACAATGAGCGGCCGAGGGCTACTGTAATGATATCATGGGAAACCGTTCTGGTAGCGTACCATATTTAGACCGTTTGGTGGGCCGTTAGTGACTAAACTCTCACACAGGGACTGTATCGGGCAGAAGCAACCGGAGACCGGGAGCCGGAATAGGCTGGACAGCCATATGAGATGCGTGAAGGCCTAATCAGATGATTGATCACAGCCACATGTCCGAACCTGGAGGACGTATCTCTAGAATCAACTGAGACACTTCTGCTCCGCCCAAAACGGCACTGACGATGTCTGATCGAACCTTGCCTTTGTACAGCCCTGTGGTCCCTCGGCAACCTCACTCCTGAGTCTTCCAGAACCAGCACCACGGATATGTGCTGCTCCCTAGTGCATCCAAATGCGGCACGAGGGTTAAGCTGTGGAATCGGGACACACACCTATTGGAATAGCAACAAAGATGTAGCTTGTGACGTTTGAATCAGGTGTACTTGCGAAGTCAGCATTAGCCGGCATAGTATCCATTGTCACAAGAGACTCTCCAACAATGCATTGTTCTGTTGGTTCACATCACGATAGATCGGGCAAAAGTACCATATGAGTTCACGAACGGGTGATGTGGTTCCCGGGGTACCACATCCTTACCTGAGTTGCTTCCAAAAGAGATGCCAGTGCGAAGTCCCCACTTCGGGAAGAGGCTGTCTTCAGGCACACAGTCTCCAGGCTTGACAAGAGCAAGCAGAGAAGTCAATGTCCACGAGCTCTTTAGTTGGCACAATGGAAGCCCCAATTGGTAGAACACCAAGACAATGCGCCCAGTGGGCCGTGACGCGGCTGCTTTCGCCCAAAAACGTGGTGCCCGTAAAGAGTGTCTCGCTAGTGTGGGCTTGATGGAGAGGGGAACGTTCACTAGAGCTAGTGTCCTTGTCGGTGGGCGGCCCGGGGCGACTGGAACCGATCAGTCGAAAGATGTGGTTGTGTTCCTTGTAATTGCCAAGCCTATGCCATTCACCGCTCTTCAATCGGAGAGAAGGGTAAGACAATTTGAGGCTCTTACTGAAGACCTGATTGTGTCATCGTGTCATCTTGTTGGTGTGTCGATTCGCCAGTTTGGATGTGGTTGATACTTCTGTCGTTCGTAATGGTGTGGCGTGTTGTCCATCACTGCCCACATCTTCAGGGTGTGCCATATGAGTTTGCCCCATCAGCTTGGCCCTGGCCCAAAGTCTGTTCTGTGCTCATGCTGGCCATGCAGTGTTGTGTGTGCTCTGTTTATTGTCGTTGGTTGGGGCTTGTGTTCAGTCCGTGATCTTGGTGTGGGGGCGTAGTTTATGCAGTGACGAAATAGGCAATTCGGACCAAAGTTAAATCTGACAACAACGAACTCACCCACAGCTACACAGTCGAGCCGACCAGTCGAATCACCCTGTACATTGGGGCCATCTCTGTGATCACCGGCCTCTCGGATTTCGTACACCCCCCACACAGGACACAGCGTATGCCGTTCTCTCCACAACACCCGCACTCCACAAGCGACGAGTTACCAGTAGCGATACAACTTACCTCAGATGACGCCGCCACTACCAGAGCTATGAAAACCCAACACATTGGCAGTGTTGAGCGTCCACGAGCTCTAACACAGAAGCGCTGTCACTGGGCCACTCGGGATGTGGCCTGGAGGAGGCACGAGTAATACTTGTGAATGCACACCAAGTCCGATGGGTATTGATGTAGGCACCCTCAGCTAGTACTTGAGTATTTAGAACATCTACTGGGTGCTTCAGTCTCGGTCAGCCCTCTCTCTGACACAAAGAGCAGTGCTGAACTCAACCCTTTCAACATTGAGGTGTAGCTAAAGGAGTTTGGGCACTCTCTTCTCAGTCTTTTCAAATGCGTTGTACAGACCAGCTACCTGATCTGCTTTCACCACATCGGCCTGAATCCTCAGCCTGGGGAGTGCTAGACTGTGGTCACAATTTTTTCCCGTCACAAACGTTGACGTCACCAATGTGGTTCGACTTGCCTTTTTTGGAAGCCATGTGATGACTCCACTTGCTCAGATCCAGCTTTTTCTGTCCCACTGCCACTTGCAACATGCCCCTTCCAGCTATCATCTCCAACCCATCGGCAGCTTTCGGCAGTTTTCTCGCCTTCCTCGTTTTCTTATTCTTTCTGTGGCAGTCCTATCGTCGCCGGCAATCGCCGCCCATGAAACAAAAACCTGGGGTTCAGACCCAGTGTTCTCTGGCAGATTTTCATGCCTACCTTGACGACAACTTGGCAGAGTCATGCACAATTACCGGTGTGGGAACATATCATCTGGTGTTTGAGCCCATCTCATCCATCTGTAATTTCCACTATTACCGCGTTCGGGTTGTTCACTACGACATTGAGAGCCAGAGCCGATACTCGAGTGCAGGCACCGACTTTATCTGGCTGAGAAAACGACGTAAGAATCCTAGATGCGAAGCATTCACTCCTAATTTGTTTGTGTGCGAAACTGATGCTGCGAGGTTCCTCATATACCTTACCTGGGATTGGGGCCAGTTGGGTGTGACACAGATAGACAGCCTCAAAATTGATTACGAGCTTTTTGATGAGGTCGACAGTGTACCCATTTCGCATCTCGCTAAAGTCAGAACCAGGTCTGCCACGGACTTCTTACTTATAAGCAAAGAGCGTGGGGAGATATACGTGCACCAGCTGGTTTTGGAGGGTCTTTGGCCACACTTTCATCAACTGATGGAATCGAGGAGAAAAAACGACAATGGCGGGTTCATAAGCTGGTACATTCCGTTTCCTGAAACTACGATAGAAATTGCAGTTCGGTTTTTCTACCAGCAGTCTCTAAATATGGACATGTACAACGCCGCTGAGCTGATAGATTTCTGCAATGTCTATGACCTGCCAGAGCTGTTGAATGTCGTCATCGCTACTGTTAAAGAAGCTGAGGAGCATATAACTATGAGGGAGGCAGTTTATCTCTGGCAGAAGGCCTTCGAGGTGGAGATGGGAGAGATGGTACAATATGCTGCATTGGCAGTCTGCTACCTTTTACCCTCCTTCTACAATAGAGTGGACATTTCCGATGATAGTGAGGACGAGGAATGGTACCTTGATGATGTCGATTCTGTCTGGTACCTCGATGAGGAGCACTTGATACTCTTCTGGGATCACGTTGCAGCAACTGCCGACGGATCTACGATATCGGATCCAGAGCTCGACTTTCTTACTCCTCGTACAACGCCTCAAAAGGAGCAACTGCAATAGTTGTCCCCAAAGTCGGGCATTACGTACAAGCTCTCCTCATGCAGTCGTTTGCCCCAACTGTGTAAACGTGATAGACAAGTATCCTATTGTAGTTTAATAGAAATATACAGATAGAAGTATTACCAATTCTGGCTGTAGTTTTCGCCGATTTTTGCCTGTTCATCCATTGCCATTCCACTCCGCCCTGATTCTCCGTGTGGCATGTTCCTTGTCTTGTTCCACTCGGATCATATAGCCATGCATCACTGACGCACCTTAAAAGGGCACCCGCATATTTTTTATGAAGCCACCATGGCTCGAGCCTCACGACGTTGCCACCGTCTCCACATGCTCACAATCGCCCCGAGAGCACCACCATCTTGAAACCACAAACAGCATATGCCCGAGCCGCCAAAAGACTCCTTCAGCGGCCCGTCACCCACCTCAGAAGCGCCACCGGAAGTGATTGATCTCGATGAGTATGACACGGTAAGCGAGTCAGAACACGGATCTGAGGCGGAGTCCGATGATTTGATTCTTACGACGAAACCTGCCGTCCAATACAACAAGCTACGTGAGCTCAAGTGCCCCATTTGTCTTGATCCGCCCAAGATTCTCTGTGTGACTCCTTGTGGACATATTTACTGTGGCGACTGTATCTACACTGCGCTCTCGTCTGGAGTTCGAGCCACACAATTGAAGGGAGAATGTAGCATATGCCGGAAGAAGGTCGCCTACAACTCCATTGTGTACCTGGAAGCAAGATTGGGGGAAGAGAAGGAAGACTCTGAAGAGGACAGCGAAGACGGTACGGAGGGGGATGATGAAGAATCAGACGAGGAGGAAGAAGGACAGGAGGGACAGGAAGGACAAGAGGGCCATGAGGGACAGATGGGACATATGGAGGACTCGTCGAGGGAAGACCGAAGAGCTGTCAAGGTAGAGAGCAGACGGTTGCGAACACTAACAAGATGATACATGTCCAGAGCGGACTTTCATAGCTGCATTATATTTATAAACCTATTGTGATCATGTAGAGGGGGGTGGAAATTGGTTCGATCTTTTATAATAGTGGTTTTTGTGGCACAGAGATAAGGTGAACAGCCAGTATCATTGAAGACAAGCTTCTGATGATTCTTATGCACGGCGTTGCCGTGGTTACCTACACGTTGAGTTTGCTGTGGGAACTGCAGAGCTTAATTTATATGAGAACTGGACAGCACACATTTTTTTGATAGTGGTAGAGGGGTAAGTGGTCAAGTATAGCCTTGTAGCATATCTTTACGAAGCTAGTGATCTCCCTTCTTACATGATATACATTTTGTTCGTGAAATCTACTAGACCCTCATAATTTGAAGATGTCATTGTTTTAGGTGAAGCAGGAGAGAATTTGGGGGTTCCAGCAGCGGACAATGTGCAATCCTAGCTGTTCGCAGTGATCACCCGCCTGCCTCTATTTGTACAAGTACGACTTTTCGTCGGTTGGAAGTGTACGAGTACCTCAGTCAACATCCACCTGGAATTACCAGTGGAGATTGTACCAGCCGAATGTCATACATATGGCCTAATGAGCCAAACATCTGGAAGTTGCTCAAAAAGGTCCAGAAAAACGTGGAAGCGATACGGCAGCTCTCCTAAAGAGTGCAAGCCAAAAATCTCAATCTACGGAACCCTGGTAATCACGTTACAGAACATCTCCGATTGTCAGCCCGATCATCCCAATATCTCCGACTACCGGGTAAGGCCGGGTAAGGCAGGGTAACTCCGGGTAACCCCTCTTGCAACTTCCTAATGTAACGTGCCTCACCATACATTTGTAACAGATTAATTGTCCAAAATGCCGAGCTTATCAAAGGTAGAGTTTTGTCTCATTGATGGAGGGGGAGAGAAGGCGATAATAGGCAACATCAGTGTCAGGGAGCTGTCTGAGGTAGCTATGACAAGAGGTCTTCTCAGCTGATTGGCTTGTATCCCCTCGAATCAATTGCCAGATATGCAACGTTATACGGTTGATGGTTCTGACGAGAGATAAGGGGGTGGCTTCTATGGATCAACAATTGCAATGCTAACAGTGGAGTGGTGTGCCTAGCT
This sequence comes from Yarrowia galli, assembly GCA_900519055.1. NCBI lineage: Eukaryota > Fungi > Ascomycota > Dipodascomycetes > Dipodascales > Yarrowia > Yarrowia galli. The sequence goes on from ULGS01000002.1 coordinate 8,466, forward strand.
GTGAGATTATGACCGCGATAGTTGTGGGGGTGTTAATACCGCAAATACCAGATAGCCGACATCAGGCTGGGAAATTGCATCTGATGGATCAAATGCCGGGTTATGTGGTTCTCTGACGGCTCTCTATCACTGAATCTGGCTCTCCAGTGGAGGTTTGAGCTCAACGGGATCCCAACATGTGCCAGGCTGAGAGATGGAGCGCAAGATGGTGAGACTGGCACTCTGTCGAGACTCAATACCAGTATAACTTTAGGAGATAATAATACCAAGTAATCATAGTCGAGATCAGCTATATATACAAGAAAGACGGTGTCAATTGACCCCAATTACCACCACCAACAACCCCCATGTCAGCCTACGAAAAGCATCTAATCAACCACTACTACTATTGCATGACACACAACAACTACGTCCCTCCTGAGCAGATTGACGAGCACAAGCGTCATTGCTCCGGACCTTTTTTCGACCCCGAGGTCAAGTTCCGTGTGAGCTGCTCGTAAGTCATTCTGTAGCTAATACACTGCGTGATATGAAATGTCGGCAAGGGGATCGAACTGGGGATGCCTCTTTTTGAAACGGGAAATCGGCTGCTCGTGTCTCACAATATTACACGTGTCTTGAGCGCCTTCAGTACGCGTATCAGTGCGAGTACGATGGGGCTGTTAGCAGTGTCAATGGGCGGGTGTCATTGTTGCGTTTGAGTTGTGTTTGAGTTGTGATGTGATGTGATTGTGCACGATTCTTTTTGGGGGTGATGACAAGAGAGTGGAGTTTAATGGTTTGTGGCACCACCATCGGAACGAGATTAGGAAGCGTTAGATCAGGGGGACAAGGCTAATTCGGTGGTGATAATAATTATACGGCTGGTTGCTTGAGCGACAAAAGCTGACACGTGTGAGTATGCAGATGGCCAGATCGGGGCGGTGAGGCAGGTTAAGATGGGTTGACACATCGCCGTAGGGGTGAGAGCAGCACTTCAGTGGAGCATTGTGGACTCGATAGGGGCTCAGGGGACTTGAAAAGTGGATATTCGGAATCAGTGGGACAAGGGATTTCTAACGGTACCACCACCAAGGCGTGGACTGGTCTCAGCGAGGTTGACGCAAGTGAGACCGACCAGTCAGACTCACTGTAGGCTCAGCTGAGATTGGGAGATGCGGAAACACAATTGGGCGATCCGATGCTCTTCCGAGTTTTTGGGTGCAGTGATATTTGGATGTGTTCCTTTGCAATGACACAGACGTAACAGTGAGGGTGAGCGACACAAGAGAGTCGTTAGAGGGGTCTGTGAGGTCGTCCCCCTGGTCTCCTCAGAGAGGCTGGACTACCTCTGTTTGTGCTATATGTGTCTGCTCTAATGTTTGTGCTTGTGTGTTTGTGCTACGTGGTGATGTTCTGTGCTGGTGAGTTCTGTATTTGTGTCGTGCTGTGTTTGGTGACATCTGCTGTGTGCTGTGCTACACCATCGTTACTCTACAAGCATGCATGTAAGTTCGCCCTTGGTCATTATTACAGAATCTAAAGTAACCCATCTATCGGCTTCCAACTACGCAGCAGAGGGATGGGCTCCGGCAGTGGATGTGGCTTTGGTGAAGGCGCTGGCCACGGGGACGGTAGGCGCAGAGGTGGTGATGGGGTGGTTGACTGACCACGTGGTGCCGGTGGCAGGCACGGCAGAGGGGATACCACTGGCACCCTTCTGGATGGGCTCGATGGAGCTGCCAGTCTTGGAGTAGTCAGCCTGGGCGATCGCAATCACGTCCGCACCAATGTCGTACACGACATAAGCTGCTCGCAAGAAGGAGTCGCCGAAAACGAAGGAAGCCTGATCCGCAGCTCCGAAAATGTTGAGGAAGTCACCATTCGCAACCAGGAACGAGTAGTACCGCTCGGTCTTGCCGTTCTTGGTGAAGTACACGTCGTTGCCCCCGGTGTCAACAGAAGGGTAGAAGAGGGTTTCGACGGGGACCTCGATCTTGTGGCCCTGGAACTTGTAGCTGACAACAGCCTTGTCGGCCTTGAGCTGGTCAATGTGGGCCTTGGAGGTTCCGGGACCGTAGTGGTCGTCGTCAAACAGGCCCAGCGCGCTCATGAGGGTGTTGTAACTCTCACCAGGGAGGTATGTGAGGGTAGATCCCGAGTCGAACATCACCTGACGGGTCTTATCGAGAGCATTGGTGTTTTTTCCGTTCACAGAGACATCAACACTGTCCAGGGTGACGAGGAACTCTCGGGGCTTTGTCTGGTTCTCAGGAGGGATGGTTTTGAGAATGGCCAGGTTTCCAGAGAACTTGGAAGTGTCAACACCTCCAAAAAGAACAGAGCCAGACGTGGAATCGATGGTATCGAGGTACAGAGAAAAGGCGGGAGTGTTGATGATTCCGTTCTTGGTCAGAGCAATGGGGAAGTTGTCATACTCGAAGGTGTCGCCAGTTTGAGCACCAGGGTTGTCGGAGGCCTCGTTGGTCATGTATCCGATTCCAAACACCTGCAGAGTTGATCCCACAGTAGTGGCAGCAGCAAAGGTGAACTGGGGGATAGTGGCACCTCCGAAACCAATGGTGTCCTTGACCCAGTCTCCGGAAGCCTCGGATCCGTCCAGGTAGGTGATGGAGAAGCCAGGCTTGTAGTCCTTGTATGTCGATGACTTCTTGGAGTCGAAGGAACCCGCCGAGCCGTTGGCATTAACCCATAGATCAGAAGATCCAGTGTCAAGATCAACGGTAAACTTTTGAGGAGGAGTTCCCAGAGTGATCTCGGTGTCGTAGTAGATGATGTGATTCTTGAGAATGGCCTGGGGAGTGGATCCAGCCTTGCCGGGGTTGTAGGGAGAGTTGGGATCGGGAGAGGAGTGTTGGGACGTAGCAATGCTGTCAATTCGTTTGGTGAAATCAAGCTTGAGAGTTCCAGGAGTAGATCCGGTGTTGGAAGCAGGAGCAGCATTGGCCAAGGCCATCAGAGCTGCCAATTTGACAAAAGAGTTGATCATGGTAGAGGGGAAGGGTAGTTGTGGAGTTGAAGACTCACCTTGGAGCCAGATCAACCGACTATATACATTTATGACTCTCTGCAGGTACCGGAGAGATCAGTGTTCTTCCAGAGTGTATATAGTTCATGCGGCACTGATGAGGGTGGAGAAGGTTCGTCATGTGGAGGTGGTGTTGCCAGCGTTGCATTGGGGTGTAGTATAGGTAGGGATGTTGGTAGACTCTGAGAGTGGTAATGGTGAAATGTCAGGAGGTGTATTACTAGCTATAACGGTTGGGCTAAGGGCTTGGCATGGCTAACGGTGCAGCTTGGCGTGCATAGATCGTGCGATGAATTATGATGGTGAAGCATCTCCAGAATCGATGAAATCAAAGGCCGACTCTTTTATAACAAGCTCCACCTTTCTCGATCCGACCTGGGTCACCGTTACAATGCTCCACTCTTATCTTCCAATGATTGTCGGTTCTTAAAATAACCTCGTCAGGTCTCAGCATCGAAACCTTGTGTAGCGGTTGTGGGGGTCCGAGACGGCGGATCTGGGGAGTTGTGGCCGTTTTGAGAAAACCATTTGGGGAAACGACACACGCTCTCCAGCGTGCTGTTTTCCGGTTCTCTCTAGGAGCTCCCTGGCAGCTACTCCACAACCTCCCTTTTCTCCCACGTTGCCCAGCTGAAAAACCCAATTTTGACAGCTTAATCAGGACCCTATAAATATCCGTTTAGAGGCAAGACGTAAATGTATCCCCTTGTTTTCCACAAATACCCAGGTCCCACAGACCCAATCCCACAGTCCACTAACCCCCAAACCTTGCATTATCACCCCTGGATGGTCCTGCCTAATCTTGCATAAAGTGGCTTGACAAACGGCACCGCCAATGCAACATTGATTTTGGGACTGCTGGAGGTGGAGGCTGCAGTGCAGAACAGTGTGGGGGGAGCACATCGGGTTTAGCGGAGAAGTGGTATGAGAAGGTGAGGGATGGCCATCAGGTTACTGTGGTGTTCTAGGGATTGCGGTGGCGCCAAAAATGACGCCTATTATCGACTTTTTCCCGTTTTGAATCGTCTTCCACAGGTAAAAGCTGTGCCGGAGAAACGGACAGGAGTTTAGGATTTAACAATGTCGTCTATTGGACACCCTAATAGCTGTGGGGGTACCGAGTCAGACAAGCCGAGTTTTTTATACGGTAACTGTGAAGAAAAGTGGTACCATGTTGCCCATCTGATCTTCGTGATCACTTTGGTATACTGAACAACTACTTTCAATCTGCAGCTAATCATTCTGAGCGATATTTCACTTCGAATCACCATCACCGATATTAAGGTTGCGAGGGTTTGTGTTTGGGGGACCTGAGTTAGGGTTCCGGCTCTTAACCGAATGGGAAACATCTCGTCTAACCGACTCCGGTCGGCCGGAAGGGCCGCGAGATCGACTCCCGCTAGGAACAGTGCGCACACACACACTTGAAACAACCGTGTGCATCGTCGTATAAATGAAGACATACGCGTAGGGAATGACTTACTCCCCAACCTACGCCTTCGATAGACACTGTGGAACCGGTTCCCTGCCCCACTGGCCTTTCCAGAAGGAATGCTGGGGTTAGATTGGAAGACTGGGGTAAAACCACTGCCAATGCGGCGGGCTACCTGGCCGGGGTTATTTGAGAGTGGAAGCTCTCTACCCTCGGTCCAAGTTGCGTATATTCGGGGTAGCGGCTCCTTTCTTCCCAGCGATAATGAAGTAAATTAGCGTAGGCAGCCAGTTGCAAAGATCAGCTGCGTCTGTCTAAACTTGAATTACAGTCGCTGCCGCGGAGGTTAAATAGACTGATTTAATAAATGATTTACAAACAAACGGGACCTGAGTTAAGGGGAGTCCGGGGTCCTTTGCATTCACAGTGTATGTGCTGTGGTGGTTGTGAAGATCCATAGAGTGATTCCGAAATCTACAGCCGGTTCAAGAGTTCAAGGATTTGGTTCTGTGTGCGTTTTTGAGGCTGATTCGAGTGTGCACTGAACTGTGTGGTGTCCTCGAGGGGGACTGCACAGTGTCCATGGGGTCTGTATTGACTGGGGTGACTATCGTATCGTACTATTGGTGTGCTTACCCTGGGTGGTCGGTAGCTGTAGCAACTGGCCGGACTTTCTCAATGGCGAACTACTCTTATTACATCTTGCATAGTATTCTAAACCTCCGACTGTCGTACAGTAATCATGAAGGCTTAGCTACGAGGAGGTGTAGGGTCCTCGGTCGAATGCCCCAGAGAGCACCGAAAGGTGTTACTGACTCCATTACGACTATCGTACATACCAGATCTCAGATCAACTACAGACCCTCAAACTGGAAAGAGGGCCGGCCCTGCTTATAAGAAGCTATAGCTTGAACCACCCTGAACTTGCAGAAGGGGCAAGGTAGACCATCGGATAAAGAACAGAGCATCGCAACATCCCATAATGTTCTGTGTACTGCGTTTAAGCCCTCGCCTGTTCTATTTGTGCTGCACCACACTCAAGCACCTGTAATGACAGATCCCGACCCCCGACTGGGAGACCAAGAACGTCACAGGAGTAAATGTAAACATTCTCACGCGAGTAGCACGTGTTATTATCGTCTAGAGAACGCGTTGACAGACATTGACAGCTGATACAGATGGCTACGGCTGTGGTTGTACGGAGCTACAGCTGTGGTTGTACGGAGCGAGAGTAGCTGCTCGTGGTACAGGTGTAGCAAACACGTGTTGATCCTCTCGGTATCTACATTAGAGCTCCATAATACGAGCCCAGTAACACGACAGACCGTTCTAGACTCCACAACTACCGGTAGTCGTATCCGGACAACGTCGGACTCCGATCGGACCAAAGAACTCCGCGGACCGACTTGTGAGAAGTGGAGTGACGCAAACACGCCATTGTACGAGCGGTGAATTGTCATTGTTGTTACCCTACCAGTAATATTCGACGTGTCTCACTGTGGGTCTCAAACGAGGGGAGCAGTTGTAGAACTCAATCGAATGGGATTTTCACGGACACCCGTGGAAGAAACTGTTCAGATTGTGACGTGTTTGGTACCAAAAGAATCGCTGAGTTCTCCTTTATCTAATGGTTCTGTTTGCTTAATGATGTCTTCACCACCTCCACCTCGACCAGCCACCCTCCACCTAACCCTCCGATTGGCTCAACCACCTCTCACTCCACGCTCCGTAATATCCACTCAGATAATAACTGACGGCTTCAATACAGCACAAACAATAGTTGCTACAGATGACTCGTCAGGTGTCGTCGTATAACAGCAACATCTGATCCTTTGCCACATACTCATCACCTGAGCCGTCTCCTTAAAACGACTAGTTATAAACACGTCATCCGCTCTTTGGGGCTGGCTGTAAGAGGTGTAATACGATACACAGAAACACCCAGGCAAAAGACGATGCTTGTGTGAGCTCCGACTATCTCCCCTCTGTGTCACTTGCCTCTCAGCGTTTAGCTGGTAATTATTGGCCAGACCAAATATTACGCCGTCAAGGCGGGTCTCGATTTGGGGTCCCGAACATGTCATTTTAGTAGCCTTCCCGAAAAGGCACAAGGTTGGTGATTTGGGGAATCGATTTCTAGTGCATCAAATAATGCCCCATCGCTTCTTCCGTCTTCAAGGCACCACTCTTTTAACGACTGTATGGTGTTGTGCATTTTGTGTCTCTAACATTACCATGCACCCCACTGTGGGTGCACGCATCATGCAGTGTTTACGGAGGCTGTGTCCCCGACGCAAAACCAGTCAACTCTGACGGCTCATTCCAAAATGCTATACGCCGCGAGACTCTGCAATATATTATATCTTTGCCACCTTGTCAGATTTCCCAGAAATAATCGCGGAAAATGTGTGGTCTAGCCTACAGCATTGAATATTTCCACTAACAGACATCTCCCGCTGTGCAACGCATTAGGCAACAGAACCACAAGCCTCACCACACACAGAGATGACGTCAGGGCCTTGCTCATATAAAAAAAGAGTGCTGCAAATACGCATCACGTGCACGCGCACAAGGAAGCACTGTCGCCACGCACTGTCACATGCACACACACCATGTGCTATATTGGCCGCTGAAACGATTGTGGGCTGGATGCACGCAGCACCAGAACCTCATCGGACCGCCTACCAAGCCGTACAGTGTAGCCTACAGCACGCACAACTAGTGCTGGTGCTCTTTTTCTACCCGGCTCTGCACTTGTAACACATGCTATACAGTCTGGGCTTTGTCTAATGCGTGGGTGGGAAATTGTACATGGGTCATGTGCGGTTAAGGTTTTGCCTAATTAGACTTGATGGGTCAAGGCGAGAATAATATCCGGACAAATAATATCATGGTGGAGAGAGGACACAAAAGTCCCAATCGGATGTTGTGGCCTGGATTCTCGGAACGCGTATTATTATATCCAACTAGGCAGTTTATAAATACAGTGGGCGACCCCGACTTGGAGCTTTCTCACCTCTGCACCTAAAATGTGAGTATCGTCGTGTGTTTGAACAATTTGAATTTGGACATTCAGGGGTTGCAGATGCACACGGAGAGAGTGGGGCTTGCAAGAACAGGCACAGGCTAAATCCAGCAGAGCTAAGAAATCACGGCACTGTACGCCAAGCTGGACTGCATGCAGAGTATATCCGAGGCAGATTCGACAGACAGAGAGATATATACAGCGCAACAACCACATCCACACAGTGTCTTCTGTTTCGGTTCCTGCAACCTTCCCCACTTCAGCCTTGTCTCATATTGCGTGCGGCATGACTTGCCTCTCATGTGTGGTCCCTTATCAGCTACGCTGCAGCCCAAATAATATATTTTTCAGCGCGCATACTGACCTAGATATAAGGGCCTGTCCCCGGATAGATTGGCCGACTTACGCTACCAGCGACTTTTACACCGAGACCAACGCCACGGCGGCTACTGCGACTGCTTCGTGCACACTTCTCCACTGATCATCATCAGACAAGATTGGAGGAAAAAAAGGAAATTCTGCCAACTTTGAAATTCGACAATAATTCGGAGGAAATCGATAAAATCGTGAAAAATACACCATTAAACACTCCAGAGCCGACTCCATTTACAAATGCATTTCTCGGACGAAGACGAGGTGCCCGTGGTCGATTTCGACGACGACGACGACTATTTTTCAGGGCAACCTCAATCTCCAACAACACCCAAATCTCCACCCAAAACTCTAAAGACTCGACGACGAAAACGAGACCGGACGACATCTTCAGCAAAGACCCCGATACCGGTACCAAAGACGCCTGTACCTGCCGACACGAGCAACACTTCTGTGCCGCCCATTTTCCAGTTTCTCGGCTCCATCACCGGCCGAGCCACAGACCTGTACAACTCGTGGGCACGACCTGGTGCAGCACAGAACCAGCCACCTCGGAGGGGAAGTGCGGCCACCAACACAAGTTACATGACTTCTTCTGCGTTCAACAACAGCAATCCTCCGCCACTAATGAAAGATATTATGATGTCTCCAGAGCTACAGCCTCTGCCGTCGTTACTCAGTGTGCCTGTTAATGCTCCTCCCACACCTCCTGGAGAGATGGACATGGGCAAGTTCAAGACACAGACACAGACACAAACGCAGCCCCAGACACAAACAAAAAAGAGCTCTACTAGCAGCAACAACACACCACTTCAAAAGATTGCATTCCCCAGTGTGGCCAACATTCGACAACAGCTTATACAACAAGCGACTCAGTACTCCAACACCTTTCTGTCGTCGCCTCTCCTGTTGGCTGGCGCGGCTGTTGTCGTGGGTCTGGCCATTACTGTGGGACGACCTCTGTTGGAGATTTACATCCACAAGGGTATCCACTACGTGTTCAACTTCATCTTCTACGCCACCGTCACTGCTGCCGTCGCGACCATTGCCGCTGTCGCATGGATGTTGATCAGCAGTAAGTTGAAGAAGGGCACTGCCACCACCACCACCACACCGTCAGTGTCGTCATCATCGTCCTCGTCACCTGTTGCTGTCAAATCTGCAATGGCCTCACCTGTCGCCCCTCAGCAGACCACCGCCACACCAGCTCTGCCACAGGTGGACACAGACACACCCATGCCCGACCTGTCACGTCGGTCCTCCAAACGACGGTCCCGACGAGCCTCGGCCGCCACCACCTCTGCATCGGCCCAGGGCCCTCCTCCTCCTCCTCCTCCCATGATGTACCCTCCCTACGGCTACCAACCACAACAGCAATGGGACGAGTACAACTACCCCGGACACCCGCCAATGAACATGTACATGCCGCCATCGCCCATGTACCAGCCACAGCTGTTCCACCCTGTGCCTGTGCGGCCGTTTGAGCCGCCTCAGTCGACTCCTGTTGCTCCTGCGGTGACTCCCAACACCCAGTCGTACCCCGTGACTCCCAGTGCTGCGGCTTTCCCTCTGCCCCCCACACCTGGTCACGCACGAACAGAGTCTGGCAACGTGGCGGCGATTCCGGAGATTCTGCAGCAGCCCAAAAAGAAGCCTGTGTATCGTGTTGTGCAGCGCAAGGTTGAGCGGGAGTGGGAGCGGGAGACTCCTCGGCCTCCTCTTCGAACGCGAGAACTTCCTCCTGTTCCCCGAGACCCGCCGCAGGTGCCGAAACACCAGGGTCTTCCTGCGGTGTTTACGCGGTTTGAGGATGAAAACTCCATGGTCAATTATGCCTCGCCCATTTCCGAGGTGGATCTCAAGGTTGGCGACCATTCGTTCAAGCCCTACGGGTCTCCTCCGAGACGGTTTCACGGGATGAATGTTTGAGTGGGGGTGAACGTTTTACGTAATCAAAATATTTATTTGCATGACTGTGGGGGGAGGGAGTAAAGACGATGGCTGTAGCATTCCAACGGCAGCTGTAAGCTGTAGTACGAGTACGAGGTAGTCGTGTTGGTTACTTCATCAGACTGCAGCCTTGAGCTACACTTGCAAGCTTGTGTGTGTATACTCGTAGTAAACGTATTGGCTGCTCCTCCACTATAGCGTGAGTTGTAAATCACCGACACCGACACCGTGTAAGTTCACTGCAATGATTTCTTTTGTAGATATTGCTGCCGGGCTTGGTAGTGCAGTTAGTGCTGCTGGTCTAATTAATGGTTGCAGCTGGTCTAGCGATTTTCGCTGCTGCCACAATGTTAACTATGAGCTTACCAAACACCGCTTGAGGTGGCTGCTTATAGTGGTATAGTATGTACTGGTATGGTACGATTATGCTGCAGTGAGAGGACCCCGGTAGACGTCTGAAGCGGTTGAATTAGAATCCACAGCGAAGCCTGATCCGAATTGACTTGCACGTGTTTTCATAGCAGCTTCCGAGACATGTTTCACGCGGGTGTTATCGGTACGAGTATTATGGTATATGGTATGATTGGTGAGGGTGCATTTGGCTCAATATGGCTCAATATGGCTGCATGAGTTGTAGTCACCGTAGTCACCGTGTGGTCACCCCCACCACCTCCTTCCACACGCAGACCGCATCCAGAGATCATCAGCTGATCACCAGAAGATCCGTCGATCTGATTGTCAAGGATTTTCATTTTTCACTCCCGTTATGACCCACCCCTGTAAATCGATCGGCCAACTTAACTGGTGATAACAGTATGGCTGGAATAATCTACAGCCCTAACAAGGCCTCTGGGTTTAACTCTGGTTGTACATACAGTACGAGGATTGAAGAAAAAGCAATGAGAAAAAGCAATTGCCGCTAATGTACTCGTAGACTACACCCTTGCACCCTTGTCGACACTACTCGAATGTTACTTGTACTTGATCGTAGGTTCAATAGGTTGACTTTGCCCCTTGATGACAAACTGGTGATTCAGATTAGGAGGGGAATACGACGGTGGATACGACGAAGAATGAGAAGGGGTAATGAGACTGTCTTAGAGGTGTCAGACGTGACTGGATTGGGTATGGTGTGGATTGAGAGTTTGGTTTGTCCTTGTCTGTGGAGCACATGTTCAGTGTGGAGACTTGGAGGTGTGCTATGATTTCTCCAAAAGTGGGGGTACCTGAAAATAAGAAGTACTACAATGACCACCAGAACGCAATCTTTTCAATGGTTCTAGTTTCATTAAGATAGCATCAATATTGAGAGCGTGACAGCTCTTCTCTTCACTCAAAAGGGCTAAACTGCACACCGAATGCCCATTGTTACTCTGATAGACTCAAAACTGGTACCAGAATGATCACCTGGACGTCTCAATTCCAACTACATAGCTCGCTTCCACATACCACCGAAACTCCACCGCTCAACCGCCACCTACTCACCACTCGATTTTAGCTCAGATCATTGATGACATAAGCACGAGACTTTTGAGAGCCTCCAGAAGCTACCATAAAGCCCTTATCCCAGTTCAAGCGCAATAATTATCATCAGCCAACCCCAAATAGTACCCCCAACTGTTAAAACTCCCAGAAAACCCCATTTTGGCGGAAAAAATCTGACTAAGCAGAGTTACCCTAGCAGACCCCAACTTTTCAGTAAAATTAAGAAATTTGGGCGTCTGGTGTAGTTGGTTATCACATGCGCTTAGCATGCGCGAGGTCCCCGGTTCGATTCCGGTGTCGTCCATTCTTTTTTGCCCCCAGAACGTCTTGCTTTGATGAAGATCTCTGCTCGGTGTTCTGGGTTCCTATTTTTTCACTTCACGTTTTGTGCCCATTCCATGCTGAATCCCAGTTCGATTCCCACACTCTACTTTTCCCACTTGAAATTCTAATTCTGTTTTCAATATATGCTAACATGTGTACTCTTTCATACACCACTATCTACAGTCCAAAGGTGCCGAGATTGACAGCTCCACACTCGGAAAACCACTCCTGGAAAGAATCGCCAACATTCTCCTTGGCCTTCTGGCAAGAAGACTGGATGTAGGCCTTGGTAGGATAGGTATGGATAGGATCCTTCTTCTTGATATCCTGTTGACGCTGAGTATGAGGGGAGACGGGCTCATCGGGATCAACCCACTCGGAAACACTGTAATAGACGTTACAGTCTCCCTGCTCGTTCTCCGCCACCTCATCGGTCAACTCCACCCAGCAGCCCACAATATCCTTCATATGCTGCTTGAGAACAGGGTCTCCCGTAGAAATGAGAGCTGTGAGACCCAGAGTGGCCAGTTTCCGCTCATGAGGCTTGCACATGCTCTGGAACTTGGCCAACCAAGCTGTAATGACTGCAGATCGAACCTCAGGCTCAGGAACAGCCTCCATGAGGAAATTGGGAGCAGCAATGATCATACGAGCCAGAACCTGCAACAAGTCAGAAATAGCTGTGGGAGACGAGTTCTGGTCCTTGTCGATAATGTAGTTGACCATAGCCTTGAAAAAGCCGCTCTGAACAGCCACCTGGATGAGCTGGGTGGGATCTGAACAAAAGGTCATGTACTCCACGCATTGGGCCACCTGCTGAACCACATCAAACGACAAAATGTCCATGTACTTGCCAAAGGTGCTCAGCAGAGTATGACCATGCTTCTGGACAGTGTAATCGGGCGACAAAAGAGCGTAGCCTTCGAGAATCTTGAGAATGAAGTACAAGTTCTCCGTGGACCGGTCCAGGGCGTCTGTGACAGCAGGGAAGAGCTGGAAAATGGTGTCGTTGGGCTCGGGAGCGTTCTTGACAAGTGCCTCCCACAACAACAACGAGTCGTCGTAAAGGAAGGCATGGAAGGGCGACTCTCGATCTAAAGACACATTCATCACAGGCATGCCAATGTTGTATGTCTTGGTGGAGTCTCGTCCAAGAGACTGCACGAGAGAGGTCAGAACCTGCACAATAGTAACTCGCAGGTACTGCTGCTCTCCAGCCTCCTCCCATAATGCGGGAAGCATCTCGAGCACTGTATCTGCGTAAGGAGAGACTCGAGCGCCGATTCGATCGGCCACAACAGCCACAGTTCGAAGCAGAACAACCTTGGAGTCAATCTGAGTCACCTCCTTGAGCAGAGAAAACAGACGCACGAAAATGTCGCCGACAAACGGCAAAAAGCCGTCAATCTCGAAATCCCAGTCGTCCACAGTGAACCGAAGAGCTGCAGCTGCTGTGATTCGAACCACAACGTCGTTCAGAGGGTCCTGGGGGTTCAGAAGATGCACCATGAGCTCATAAGCCTTGATTCTGTTCTCAGCAGAGCACTGAATAGTGATCCATTCGCCCAGAACAATCGCCACACGTCTTCTGAGCACTCTGTACTCGGAGGAACCGTTTGCCAGACCCTGAGGAATGATAATCTGGGGGAAAATCTGGTCAAAGTCGGCAGAATCCTCCTTGGAGATGGCTGCCGAGCCAGTAGCAAAGGCAGCAAGGGCGGCATCCTTGGCCAGCACGTCTGAAGAAGAAGTGCTCTGTTCCAGGTTCTTGAGAACCATGGGAACGACAATCTCGCGGAAGTTGATGGCCAGATCGCCGTACAGCTTTTCACTGCACGCTCTCAACTGGTACTCCCATGCATTGTTGAGATCCTCGTTGGCCCACTCCTCGGGGTTGTCGTGCCACTCGGTGAGATCAGCGGGTCTGAGACGCAGGTACCACGTGACCAGCAGCTCGGTGAGATGTTGCACCAGCGCCTCGGAGAAAAACTGCCGCAACATGTCCACCGCCACCTTGGTCTCCTCCTTGTCCTGCTCGGTCTTGTATGTGAGCAGGTTGGAGGCGCCGTTTCGGTACAACACGCCAATCAGATGTTTGATCAGCAGCATACCCTGGACCACCACCTTTGTCCAGTCCTCAGCAGCCTCTTCGGAGGCGTCGTCGTCCTGGTGGAACAACTCCTTCTTGCTCTCAATGAGCTGCAAGTACAGCTCTGCGACCTTGAGCGAGTCGGGCATGAGCACAAACGACACCGATTGTCGTTCTCGCATGGTGTGGTACAGTTTTCCGACTCCTCGCACGTGTTTTTCCAAAAGTGCGTTACCCGAGAATCGATCCGAGTACATTGTGAGAAACTCCGGCAGTTGAACAACTGTGATCTGGAAGAACCGTCGACAGTCCTCGGATCGGTTGGCTCGTTCGTGTCCCTCGGCAATCAGTCGTCGGGCCAGTTTGAGACACAGATGCGTGATTTCCATTTTGGCAGTGTTGTTTTCCACGTCACTCATCCAGGTCTCGGAGTAGTTGGCGTAGAGGTCTGTGACGAGTCCCAGAATGGCCGGCGACGACTCCAGCAGCGCCTGACGCACCCGGCCAAACCGCGAGATGGAAAACGCCTTGATCACCTGGTTGAGAATCGTCAGCACATTGTGTTGCTTGATGTAGTTTTGCGACTCGACGCCCTGACGCAAAAGCGACAGCAGCTGGTCCATCAGATCGGGCCAATCTCCAGGCACGTCCATCCGAGCCAGTCGAGCAATGGCATATGCGTTGTGGATCATGAGCTGGCGGTTGGACTCCTCAATGCACCCAAACACCTTTTGTCGAATAGCCGTCTTTCCTGCTCGGAAACGGCGTACGGAGCAGACTTGCGCCAATGTCGCTCGCTCTCGTTCTTGAAGTAAATGACGGCAATCCATCGCACCTGGATAGGAAGAGACTGATCGAGATAGGCGTCCTGGAGAAGAGAAAAGAACCCGGGGACTTGCTCCCAAAGTTTCAACTGCTGCTGACCCGAGTCACGTGGTCCGTCCACACTCTGGTTTCCGGCAGCCTCCAGCGCCTGCAATAGGTTTTCCGGCGTGAGATCCATGCTGTTGGTGGTGTACCTGGAAGTGTTAAGTGTCTTGTGCGTTTGTGTAACCTGTGGTGCGTAAAAATTAAGCATGCATCGGGGCATTTGAGTTTGGTGGCTGGGAGATAGCAACTTTATTGAGGGTGAGAAGGAGGAGGTGACAGCACTTATTTCGACCGTGGATGGAGGTATTAAAATAGGAGTAGAACCATTGAACTCACCGCAACGAGCTGCATTTACTGTGATTTCCCCCAATTTTCTCCGATTTCATTCGCCCCCCTAATTCCAAACTATATTTCACCCCTGAAAGTGGTGTGGTGCAGTATACTGACAGTGATACCACACTGATTCTGGTTCACTCAAAAAGACGCTACAAACCACCCCCATAGATTACTCATCATTCATGTCTATTATCTACTTGTATGGTTCTGTGTCTACTAGTTAAGGTCAGCTGATATCGAGCCTGAAACTCGGTCACCCACTCTACCCCCTCAAGTCCACCGCTTGGACTCATCAATCACTCCACCCTTCTCAACATAGCCAAGTTCCCGCTTAACTCGCTCAACCGTCTCAGGATCACCCATGTTCTTGGACAGATTGTCAGACAGCTTGATACACGACTGTCCATTCAACTGCTGGATCTTAATCACAATGTTCAAGGGAGTGCTCTTCTGTCCATCACTGAGCCGCTTAAAGTCGTTTGTAAAGAAAGTACCCACTCCAAACGCAGCCTTGAGTCCATTCTCGGCTGCGGCGGCCTTGTACTTGCCACACTTCTCCACATCCAACGAGTCAGAGTACACAATCACCTTGGACATGGGTTCATATCCCAACTGCTTGTAATGGTCACCCAGCAGCTTTGTGTAGTCCAGAGGATCACCTGAATCCTGTCGAACACCGTTGTAAATGTCTGTGAGCGGCTTCTTGAAGTCCACAAGGAAAGATTCCGTTCCAAACGTGTCCGTGAGTGCCACACCAGCATTTGCGTCTCCGACAGTCTGAATCCACAATTCCATGGCCCGCAGATTGGCGGTAGTGTAGTCACCAGTAGCTGCAGCCACTCCCATCATCCACTCGTGGGCCACGGTTCCAATCGGCTTGAGGTTGTACTTCTTGGCCAGGTACACGTTGGAAGTACCTGTGAACACTCCCTTTCCTTCAGCAGTCTTCAGACCGTCCAAAATACCGGCAATGACGATATCGTGGGTCTTGAGCGATCGTCGTCGTCGGGTGCCAAACTCGGAAAACACACATCCCTGTGCAATCAGCTTCTGAGCCTTTGTAGCAGCCAATTCACTCTGTCCATCGTAACTCCAATCCTTGTCCACAAACTTGAAGTAGGCCTCAGACACGAGAGCCAGAAGCGGAATCTCGTACAGAATCGTGTCCTTCCAAGATCCCGTCACCTCAATCTCCAAATGGCCCTCTGTGTTCACATTGACCTTGACTTGAGATTGCGGATCCAGCTTGCAACTCTTCAGATACTGGAAATACTCGGCCGGAAGAAATCCCACGTGTTGCTGAAGAAAAGTAATCTCGTCCTCGGTGAACCGCAAATCTCCCAGAGCCACAATCTCGCTTTTGAGCCACTCAATGGCCTCGTCGTTGAGCTGTTTTGACGGCGTTCGATTCTTGAACAGGAAAGTCGCCTGAGCGTCGGGAAAGTGCTGAAGTACAGCTGCCTGCATGGTCAGCTTGTACAGATCTGTGTCGAGAAGCGATGTTATTGTTGGCATGATAGAAAGGGCGATGAGTCGATGTTGTCGTTACACCAAAGTGTCATAAGTGTAACACTTTATCGTCGGACTAATATTAACCGCATGCATTCTCCCAAACTTTGTTGGTGAGGTTGGGGGGGGGGCGGAAGTGAATAACATGTCATGGGCTCTAGGAGACAAATTTTCTGATTCGGGAAGCGATAGATTTGCTTAATAAGCCAATATCATGCCCCCACTTCTTTCTCCGATCACGTGACACCAGTTTTGGCCCATCTCCATTTCTCCTCAAACATGCGGCGTCCATTTAGCTTGCAGACGTGCAGTCTAGGAATATCGGCCCTGAGACAAGTGTGGATATTGAGTCATGAGTCACAAGTCACGTGGTCGGCACGAACTTTTGACCATGTCAGGTGATCACCAACCGACGGTCACGTGATACAGAAAGACTCCAGCTTCACTGACTCTCTACCTCTGAAGATAAGTATAGCTGGGCAATATGTAGACGGCGGCTAATTGAACCTACAAGATGCACGGGATTGCGGGGCAGGAAAGGACGCGGTGAAAATGCGCATTTTCGGTCGGAGGGATGTGAGACTAGAGGAGGTGATTTAAGACGACTTTTTGAGGGTCTGGATGAATTTTTAGCTTGGTCTGATAACTATAGCGTCTCTTAATAACTCCTAGCTTTTCAAAGGGTTAGCGAATACGATGGATGGCTAGTAGGAGGATATAATGGCGATCTGAAGCTCGATTCTGGCAGACTCAACGGGAATTAGTTGAATGTTCTAACTGGACCATTTTGTCTCATATAAACTAGTTTCTGAGATGACTACAAGTGTCTGTATTTCGCATCTCAAATCTTAGTCATGCTTCACGTTAAAGGTGAGTTGTAGCTACTATAGGACACCTTCCAAAACGTTGAGAAGTTGACGGATTTGAGCAGGAGCAGCTCTGGTAGGAAGATACAGACTGTAAGATCAACTCTTACCATACAAACATGACTGAGAAATGTCTATTCCGCCTGCTATTCACATGTTTCACTTTTATCAGTATTGGGGAATATCGTGAGAGGTGCCGTTTTTGATGTATAGAAGCAGAAGCTTGGGAGAAAGCAAAGACAGGTGATTAGAGACTTTAAGACGTCGCAGACATAATTTTGATTACGTGAGAGCATTGCCGAAGGAGTGAAGCTCTATAACGTGATACAGGGACAACACTGAGACAGGAATAGCACCACAATACTCAGGAGAAGATTTCCAGACGAACGATACCAGCTGGTACCATCTAGAAAAACGCGTACATGGTTTAGTGCTTATATGGATGTTCCGTCTGTTATGCAGTTAAAAGTGAGCCGCACGGTATAGGCAAGGGAGATCTCCAAAATGGACCAAAGAAGTCCAAAAATAAAAAGGCAATGCAATTATTACAACAAAACAGCTCCATCTTCCTTTTCACATAAAGCTTTCATCAATTTGGTCATCAACTGGTTGTTTAGTCTGACTTCTGCTGTTAGAGACTCAACAGAAGCGTTCAAAGTGTCGAGTTTGTCGAGTTTGTCGAGTTTTCCCCCGACCAATTGAAGCTGGTCAACAACCTGTCGGGAGTCTTGCACTTCTAGAAATGACCACATCATTGGTCGCCCAGCTGTAGACGTTGGGAACTGTTCAATCAGAAGGGAAGAGACTTTGGAGCTGTTCGATTGTAGCGAGCTCTTTACACCATCTTCACCTCGTGCTTTTACATTCACATGATACTCGCTTTTGGAATTCAGTGTGTCTGCCCTCTTCGACAGCTCTTCGATACACTCCAAATCACAAGTCCAGGCTGGTATTTGATCGAAACTGAGGTTGTAAAGTTTGGTGGGGCGGGTTGATTGAGATGACTTTGCCTGACGGTAGACAAAAACTTCGGCTTCAAATGCCATGTTGGGGGTGATGATGTTTCTGTAATTGTGAATGGACGGCGTTAGTGGCTGCTTTATATACTCATAACTAGTCTGTGTACAATGACGATCCGTCTCTAGCGTTGCTCTGATCACTGTAGAGTTCCTCAATGGTGAGACTGGACGTATTCGTGAGAGGAAAAGACTGAGCTAGTATCTGATGAAGTGTCGATCTGATTCGACTTAGTGCTCGTCAAAACTAATGGCTGTTGATGATGCCGCAGTAATCGTCCAGGAGCCAGCCAGGATGATTTTCGGCGTGAGAGCTAAACACTATTCTCGAGCGTACGCCGGTTTTCAACTACCGTAGCCTCTTTTAAACTAAAAGTAAGTCCAAAAGATCGGGGAGATCAAGACGATCATTTTGGTACCATTTCTGATACTACTGTTTAGCTCATTATGAGAGGTGGATGACTGTTAGCATCTCTCCGGAGTTCAAGTCAAGGTTATGATGCATGCACAACATCACGATATTTGGGGTGTCTCTGGATCCACCAGATCTGATCAGATTTTGATTCATACACAATCACTGGGATAATCGAGGCTCCAAAACACACCCGTCAACCTGTCTTGTTCTCATCTCCATCTATATGTCATTTAGAAGGAGTCCCATACCTCTACTTGGCAACTTACTTGACACCACACTTGAACCGCCTCCAACTCTCTCAATTATCACATTACAGCTCCAAAAGTTGTTAGACCGACTAAACCAACGATTTCAAACACATCTACGTCTCTACTTTTCACCTCCAACCCCCCACCAAACTTTTACAATCCTCCTTCCCCCCCCTCGGCCCCGACTCGGCCCTCTTCCTCCTCCTCTGACTAAGCAAATCAGAGTTTAGATTCGAAGCAAGCAATTGGGGTCACGAGGGGAGCAATGACGGAAGTTACAGCGGGTGGCATCAGGACAATTCTAGAGACGTCGCAGACCTCATGTAATTCTTCATACAAACCTCTGCAGCCAATGAACGTGCTGCTCTTTGGGATTATGTAAGGATGCATAGACAGTATATATTTTTGGTTGGGAGTTGTAGGTGCAAGTGCAAGGTCCGAGTTGCTGTGCATGAGACAGAGGTTAATCTGGGAAAGTCAAGGGGAGACAAGTATGGGGTATTTGGGGGTGTTCTGAGCACATTTTTGCACTTTTAAAGGCGGAAATCAACTCAGAAAGGCTCAAAAGTGATAATTATCAGCTTTCTCCGCTCTGATCGGCCCCCTATTGAGCTTTTAGAGATGTGGCAAAGATCCACTACTTTGAGTTTGACAATGTGTAATCAGAAGCTGGGGAAGGGTGATAGGAGGGCAGTTAGAATGGTGAGGGGGAGTCACATCTAAAAACAAAGAAGACCATTATACTGGGCTAAATCTGGTGAGTAAAATGGAGCTTTGAAATCTCAGATACGATCACTACACCACCACCTGAATCCTCCGTCCTCCCTCTCCCTCAATGCACACCCAAACTCTAACTTCTCACCATCTTCTTAAAACACAAATACCATCCACCACCTTCTTGTCTCCACAACACTACTCAAAAATGCTCCGAAACGCCGTACGACTTTTGAACCGGGCCCAGCGACCCGCCGTTCGACTCGCCAACACGCGACAATTCACACAACAGGCCCTGCGACCCCAGATCGCCGTGGCCAAGCTCCCCAGCCTCCACAGAACAATGTTCATCCAGACAGCTTCCACCCCCAACGAAGATGCCCTCAAGTTCCTTCCCTCGGTCCAGATTCTGCCCGAGGGCCACACCGTCGAGTTCACCAGCGGCCGAGAGGCCCACTCGTCGCCACTGGCCAAGAAACTTTTTGGAGTTGACGGAGTGCGATCTGTCATGTTCGGATCCGACTTTATCACCGTCGAGAAGGCCCAGGATACCCACTGGAACACCCTCAAGCCCGAGGTCTTTTCCATTCTCACCGAACACATCACCGCCGGCGCCCCCATTGTCATGGAGGGAACTACCGCTGCTGAGGACACTGCTCCTTGTGAGGACGACACCGAGGTTGTGTCTATGATCAAGGAGCTCATCGAGACCCGAATCCGACCCGCCATCCAGGAGGACGGTGGCGACATTGCCTTCCGAGGCTTTGACGAGGAGACCGGAATCGTGCACCTCAAGCTGCTGGGTGCCTGCCGATCCTGTGACTCTTCTTCCGTCACTCTCAAGAACGGTATTGAGAGCATGCTGATGCACTACGTCGAGGAGGTGACTGGTGTCGAGCAGTTCCTCGATCCCGAGGAGAAGGTGTCTCTCGAGGAGTTTGAGAAGCTCGAGAAGCGTCTTGCCCAGGAGAAGGGCGAGGAGGTTCCCCCTTCTCTTTAAGCGGTAGTGAAGTGACTACAGTACTGATTAGGTAGGCCATTGCGGCGCCTACAGTAGCAGATGAGCAGAAGTATGTGGAATCGTGCTACTGCCCTGCTCCCATCCCTCGTTAACCAGATAGACGATAAGTGTATATAATAGATTGAATGATTAATGGGTGGTAGCGTATGTGTACGACATTGAGCTATCACTTGGCCACAGCAAGAAACAACTCCAAGGCCTCGTTTCTACTGATTGTTTCAAAATCCCCTCTTGTTCTCTTCCTTCCCTTTCCCTTGAATTTGCGGGAAATGAGCCGTGAGTAAAAGTCCTTGGCTTCTTCATGGAGATGTTTTCGTGCCCATCTCCATCCCTTGAGGCATTTTTTCAGATTCAGCTTCCTCTTGAACTTTTTCAGCTTCTCTAAAGCCATCTGGTCGAGTCCTGAAAAACCGTGGGTTGCAGCCAGTTGCATGAGCGGCAAGGCCTGGGTATGCGTAAACTCGATTTTACTGCCGTAGAGATACTCGATCATGAGCTGCCCAATCTCCGAGCTGCAATCGAGGGGCATCTCGTTGACCCCCAATGTGGTAAAGAGAGGCCAGAAACACGTCAGAACTGCCCTGTGGGCAATTAGTCGCTCTCCGTCGTTGCAGACAAAGGCAAAGTCCATCGAGAGTCTGCATTCTTTGAGAACCGACAAGTAGCTGCAATGGTCTTCCAGGTGCCTCCGCGAGATGAGAAGTTCATTGGCAAAATGTTGTTCGCGCATCTTCATCTCACGTTGATGCTTCTCGTTGATTCTCCTCAACTCTAGCTCGTGACTTTTCCTTTCAGAAATCAGCTGAGCTTCACGTTGGCAGATGACCGTGTCAAGTTCTCGAAGCCTTTCTTCAAATTTCCGCGAGTCCACCTTGGCATCGTGGTCAGCAGCCCGGATGTTATACTGCACTTTTGAGAGTTGTTCCACGACCCTTGGAGGGCCCAGAGTATAATTGACAGCATAGCATCCTCCTTCGGGAAAGCGGCAAAAGCTCATGTATAGCATCTCAGTGTTGTAGAACCATCGCACGTAGGCTCCTTGATCGATTTGAATGTCTTTAGGAACGTCCAAGCTGATGAGAAAGTTTGTTACAGGCTCGCAATAATCCCAGTCGCCAATTCGCGATAGTAGGAGTTCACCATTCTGGAAAGATACCTCGAATGTCACGCTGTCGTTGACCCTAAACCTGATTTGGTTGTCTCTGTATTCCCGAGCCTGTTCTTTGACGTATTCCATGGCGTACTGGTACTTGTAGTAAAGTGGTGGCGTTGTGACGTGTGTATGTACGATACTGTAGATTATGTCGTGATAACGCGTAGCGATAAAGTTGAGAGGTTAATGTGATGGCGAGGTGGAAGGGGTTAGTAGGAGGACGTTAGGGTGGAGATGGGGAGATGATTGTATGGGAAGAGTTGTGTGTGACGGAATGGCGAGTTGAACCTAAGTGCTTCTGTTCTGATCAGATGAGAATTGGATGAGTTAGAATCTCTCTCTTTCTACACTTGACATAGAGATGCAACTGAGCCAGAAGAGTATACCAATGGGTCCACCAGAGTAGTGACGACAGCCCAAATAGTATCATTTTGCTCGCCCCGATCTCCTGAACATAATGGTACTTCAAAAATTCATTTTCTTTCACTCAATGAGATTTGAGTACAAGCGGATCTGTACCCACACCTAGATCCTTGCCATTGACGACACGGACTTCGAACCGCATCAATACCACATTCATTGGGACCGTCTCAAGCTCCCGAATCCAACAAAACACCCCATTCCCTCCTAGCACTGCTATCCAACGAGTTATCCCCAATCTACCCCCTGCCAAAATAAGATTACTTCCCTATTCAGCACCTGAAATCACGTGACAGCTAACCCAAGTTGAAGAAATGCTCATATAATAAATAAATACCGGTGAAGCAGGTCAAGACGGCGTGGAAACCGTGTAGCTAAAGCTACACTGGATCGTCACCAAATCCTCTTACTCACCATATCAAACCTGCTCACATTCTGCAACTCCACCACCTTCTTCTTATACTGTCTCTCCTTCTTCTCCTCCCCGTCACTGTACAGACCCTGTTGCATATCGTCTGTCAGTTCAATCACTCCTTGTCCTCCCCTAGTCTTTCCAGGCAAGTAATCGTCTTTAATCGACTCAGTTCTCTTCTTGTCCATCTCGTCAAACGTTCTCTTTTGTCGTCGTCTCTTGCTATGACTGTATCTCAGTAGAGTGAGGCCCAGGAAGAGTTTGAAGATGACCAGGACGGCAAACACCAATGCAAAGACAAGAATCATTGTCAGGAGATAGGTCACGTAATAAATGTCAAACTTGGCCCAAACAGGGATAATGTTGGACGAGAAGGACACTAGAGGAGATGTGCCATTGTAGAGTGAGCTGAAGAACGTTCTTGTTGCCTGTGCGATTTCAGATACTGAAACATTGTTGACAAACTTGTGATCCACCTGAGCCAATGTTTCACTCAATTGGGGACTCACAGTAGGTGTTCCCTTGACAAATCGTGACTCTCCAGACTCAAACAGAATCTGGTAACTCTGGTAACACATTCGCATGAAGACACAAGCCAGAGCAGTAGTAGGAAGTCCCATTCGTCGAGTAATCAGCTGATCATTAAAGGCATGCTCATAGTAGTCCTGAGTGAGCACGTCCAGGAACTTGCGGTAGACTCTGGGTCTGAAATTGTTGAATTTCGCAATATACGAGTGTTTCAGCCAATCCACAGCAACTTCAGAGCCCAAGACTACCAAAGCAGGACCTAGTAGAGCTCCTAGCCATCGATTCCATCCTGACCAAGAAGATGGAACTAGTCCCGTGTTGGACACCTCGACCACGTTTCGGAGTCCGATGGAAACCAGTAGTACCCAGAGCTGGAACCGTTCAGTGATATCTGCACATGTCAGCTGGAAAAGCGATTCTCGTTCAAATCGCTTGAAAACGGTCGATTTGACCTCGTTAAACTGGTTGGACAACAGCAGAGTCAACAACGCGTTGGAGTAAGAGTTGACAGCCACATTGAGCGTCACAATCTGGTACAAAAGGACCCCTGAATGAACTGCTGAGTAAGCCATGTAAAGACCCATATAAGTCGCCAAACGCTGGTAATTGTTGAGAGTCCCCGCTGAAAACAATGACTCAAGCACATCCAAACCCCAAGCCGCACACAACTTGTCTGTAATCTCCAAAACGTTGAACATGACATAGAGCTTCATAGCATTCTGGCCTCTGATGTTGTGGTACAGCTTGGAGGTGTCAATAAGTAACAGGAAAGTCATTGTCGAAATAACAACCACCATCTTGATGATATCGCTCATGTTGGTCATGGTCACGTGACGTGTACTTCTCCTTTTAACAATCCCCCACAGAACAGAGGCCACTTTCAGGGGCATGATTGTGACTGTGTAGAGGAACGAATCGAGACACGTGAGAAACCCAAACGCCATGATCATCTCGAGATTCATCGGCACCTTGATGAGAGACAATAGGTGTTCATTTTTCTCTTCTGTGTATGGTTGTTCACCTTGGAGGTGTACTTGTAGGTAGTCCCATAAAGAGTGTGGTACTGGCGGTTTTTCTGGCCGTTCGAAGCCCTCAAAGTCGGAAAACGAGAGTCTGGGACGTGACGGAGACGATAGAGACCTTCGGGGCCGTATCCGATCACTTTTGGCCGAAGTGTTGGTTCTCCTTCTCATGTTGAGTGGTGGGTGGAAGATGAGGTGGATTTAGAGTTTCCACCTGCATGACATGGTCCGTGTTGTGATGAGGAAATGTATGGCCGTAATAGATGGTCAAGTGGTTAGGGAGAAGAGTGGGAGTGACAATGTGGGTAGATGGGTGCTTCCGGAGCTGATTATAGGAGAGACCTATTTCTCACGATTTTATTCAAATTTCTGGACACGAAAAACTGCGCTATTTCACGCTTTTCACATTTAGAAACCGCTACAGTGCTCAGATTTTGATTCTGAAACTTGCAATCGATTCTCCTGATTCTGGTAGGTATATCTATACCTTCATATTCCCTCTAACTACCACCAATCGTTCACCACAACCACCCCCCCTCCTCTCGTATTAGCGCACGTCACAGTGCATATCACTTTCGCCCAACTCTGTCGCCGATTTAAACTCAGCATCTTGACCATCAAGCAAGGCAGACGACAGCAACACGAGGATTTTGGCGACGCAAAACAATCGCCAAAAATCGGAGAAAATCGCAACAAATACACACTCGACGGGAATCAACTGAGCGACAGTGGTTACGTTGATAAGAAAAACCACCAAACTGTTAGACCCCCCCCAACCATCAAATCAACACTCCCACCCCAATCTGAAATGCTACAACTACGGGAGGAAATCGAAAAACTCCGAGCACGTTTTGGAAACACTGGAAACGAGGCGCCAAACCTCCAGCTCTCGGCTCTCGTCACTATTGCCGTTATTGAGGCTTTGTCGGCGAAAAAAACCGACATTCAGACCTTCAAATACGCGTCTCGATATCTCACTCCAGACGTGTACGATGAGCTGGTAGGAGAGAGAACCTACGAACATATCTGTGGGTATCCTCCTTGTGGATTGGTCCCCAAGTCTGCGTCGGGCAAAAACAAGATCCTGGGCACTCTGGCTCAGACACAAAAGTTTGACGTGCCCTGGGCCTATCTGCGTACCTTTTGCAGCAAACAGCATTACCAGGCGTCGCAGTTTTACCGAGCTCAATTGTCTCCTGATCCTCTGGAGTTGAGAGGCGGTATTTGGGGCGAGTATGGACAGACCAAGAGGTACGAGAGCAGCATTATTCTTTTGGAGGAGTTGACATCGGAAGATCAACAGGGTAAATCCATGGCTGAGATTGTTGAGGGCTTCACACAAATGTCGTTGAAGGATCCAGAGCTCGCCATGATGAACATTCCTGCCAATGGAGATGAGATTACAAAGCTTGGAAAGGAGATTCAGGAGATTTCATTGAGGGAGAGAGACGAGGATGAGAATGATGTGGAGCCGGATTATGAGGCACTGGAGGAGATGAGTAGTAAGGATAAGGCGAGTGCTATTGAGGGGTATAAGCCGAGGATTCAGTGGAGGTAGAGGAGCTCGAAACTTTCGAGGAGCGCAGCGACGAGACAGTTTTGAGCGACCAAAACGACCAAAACTCTTGAGGAGCGCAGCGACGAGATAGTTTTGCAGTCTCAGTCGAGAGCAAGATGTTCAGTGTCGAGAATAGTTTTGTGTGACAAGACAGTGTTGATCCATCGCTTAGAACTCTTTCGTCGCTGTCGTTGTCGGGAGTTTTGCAGTTGCTGCTTTGACAGCCACATCTGGTGCTCAGTGATGAGAAGGCTTTTGCAGTCTTACCACCCTGGCAGCAGTTTGTTGCTCAGTGATGTGATGGCACAGGGTTTCAGTTTCAGCCTCGACAGTCTCTATAACATCACGTGCTGCTTCATAAAGACACGTCAGCTCCCACTGCAGTTCTCTGTCTGTGCCACAAACAGACTATACTACCACTGAACACAGCTAGTCCTTCCCAACTAGCTAAACCGACACAGGTAAAACCGACACTTCAAAACCGATGCCACAACTCAGTCAGGGAAAGTACTTTGTGGCTGTCCAGAACACATCAGAACACGTCACACCAGGACACAACATTTGCAACGATGAAGACGTCGCCACAGTAGTGACACAGTAGTGACACAGAAGGGTCAAGCTCATCAGCTCAGAGGGGCCTCATGTCACGTGACTGATATGGTGATGGCGCTTTTCCAGCTCTTCTGATGAGCTCATTACATCTGGCTTCACAGTGCTGTGGTGTCACTGGATTGTACTGTGGCCCGCTCATCTTGTGATGTCTGCTTTCGGATGCTATGTCGTCCTGTGTAGGCCATTTACCTTACTCTCTCCAGCCTCTATTTCTAGTGCTCCCAGCTCATGTACTTATAGAATGAATGATGTCAATGATGAGATTAATGATCAGATCTGGATTTGTAAATGTATTCAGACAATTGGGCCCCACATCTTCATCAGACCCCAGTGCCTATGGAGTTCCACCTGATTGAGGTTCAGCTTGAGATTCTGGACTACACCTCAGCGATCTGGTAGGAGAGGAAAGCTTGATGTTGCCTAGGATACAGTGTGTTCCAGATGGTTGTTCTGTGTGATGGTTGAGACAAATGAAAGGTGTTATTCAGCTCGTAAGATCAACATTGCAGTACTCGTACCAAGATGATGCCATCCAATTTGTCATATCCCTAAGCTCGTAGTAGATTAAGATTGGTGTAAGACTTTTGATGAGTTGTTAACGGAGTGAGCCGCCGGGAGTGTCTACAATAACGAGCAGTGTCAATATCGGGATTATGATATAGACAACCTCTCTTAAAAACATGTGAATACTGCACTGAAACCTTTCATATAATGGAATATCAACTTGCTGACTAACAAAACTTGTTGCAGCCCACATCTCCACTGATATAACAGCTAAAGACTAGAGAAGAGAACCAATGGATTCCACAGATTTGTAGCTCCAAGATGACATCCAAAAAGTGTGGCCAGGGTCTAGTATCACTGCTCTGAGGACTCTATCCCTTCATATAGCTTAATTTCAGCCGACTCAAAAACCTCAACTACGAGGACAATCTCAACTGAAGGCTAGCCAGACACATTCAGTCATAAGCAGCTCATTTCCAGCATCATTTTGAATCCAATATTGGCCTGTTTCACGTGTCTGAGACGCCACGCGATTAGGTTCCAATATCCCCTCAAACCCACCCAACCCCACAACACAATGGATATCCGTCTCAAAAACCCCGATATTGGTTTCGATCTACTCGAAATTGTGTCTGCTTTGCGAAGCCGGCTAGTGGAAGAGCTCGAAACCGTGACTGAGAAATATGACGTCAGTTTGTCCCGGTTGGAGCATCTTGTGAAACCCGAAGATGTGCTCAAGCCCACCACCAAAGAAGAGTGTGAAAAAGCCGCTAAAAAGATGGAGAGGGCGTTTCGTCGTGTTGAGAGGGATATTGGAATGGAGAAGAAGGAAATGGACGCGAAAATCGAAACTCAGGTCCGACTTTTGAGCAAAATCGATCGGGTTTTGGACAATCACCTGACACCAGAACTACGCGCCAGAGAAAGACGTCGAACTATTGTTATTCGGGAAGAACTCATGAGAGAGAGTATACATGCTACGTGTCTGAAGGAAAAGGATGAAACTGAAGTGAATGTCCGCAAAAATGTTGTTTTGCAGTCCAATTTGATCAGACTTGTTGGGAAACAGGACAGTGAGACGAAAGCGTGGTTTTTCAAGAATAACAGATATCTGGCCAAGTGTGCCGCTCACGTGACCCGCAGTCATGGGAGCACCCCCCCGCGACCGATTGTGTTTCTACAGACTCCCAATTTGTCCATCAAAAGATCAGATTCTGGACTCCCCTTTGAGCTGATGACTTTTGTGTACTCTTACAGCGATCTCGAGACGTGTACAAATCTCAGAGAGGTCAGTTCAGGCTGGTTTTCTGCTTTCAGACAACTGGAGCCGTTGTTGAAGGAGAAGATGCAAAAACGCAATCCTTGGATTACTCCTGGAGATGGAGACTTGATCACGTGGGCAGACTGTGTTTTGGTGTTTGTGGCGCGTTTGAAAAACCCGAAATGGGTCTCATTCACGTCTGCCCTTGAGATCAAGCCGGAAAAAATCCCTGTCAACGGCTAGAGGTGGTTGCTACTGAACTCAAGCCTGGAGAGCTTCTTCCAGCCAATTTCCAGAGTCTAGTGGGTGATGGAGGCTGTGCATCACGTGAATGTCGCCATTTCCACGCCAGCACCAGACCATTTTCCCGTGAAGGGCAGGTCGCTTTTACAAAAAACATGTGGACCGGAAAATATGTCGATTCAAAGACAGCATTCAAAGAGAGACCGGATTTGTCTAGTGAAAAAGACTACGTGGTCCAGTACTATGACGACCTGATTACATTTCCAAGCCGTATTTCAGAAAAGCAGTTTTATGATGAAGACATTATTGATGGTCCATACATTGATTTGTTCCCCAGTTATATCATTGCTGTCATTGGAGAAGAGAGATGGATTTTCCCACGTGATCGGCCTCATTACAATCACGTGACCATCTTTGACAAGGAGAAACTCATCAATGTTCTGCAGGAGATTCAAGGAATGTTGATTGCTGAGTGGGTATCAAGGCGTCAAATGTGTCTAATCCATGTTGAGACCAAACAACTGTTGCCGTTGACGTGGATGAGAGGTAATCAGACTCCGGTAGCTTCATACAATGGATTACTATGGTGGAGATTATGTGGGATTTTGCTGTTACCGACTTTTGTGGACTTGAAAGAACCAGAAAAAACGTACTATAGAGGTGACAGAGTTATTACTGGTGTCTCGGATGCAGATCTCACACAGGGGGAAAGGTCACGTGATCTGGGAAGGTATACTGTTGGCCGTTCTAAAGTTAGGAGCATGGTTGAGGTTGTTGATTTGGAGACTAGGAAGATCACCACGGTCTACTCTCCACATTACTGGGATCGTCACCTGACGCAGCGAATCTACCTGGGATTTGTGGAGGGACAATTCCAGGCCAGGTGTATGAATCCTGGTATTGTGGATGACATCACTGAAGACCTTAGGTGGAAGTGGCAGGAGGGACAGATTGAAGAGAGGTATGAAGAAGAGGAGAGTGATGAAGAGGAGAGTGATGAAGAGGAGTTATAAGAAGTGCCTCAAACGCAGATATAGTCATTGTACACAAAAGATGTAGCTGAAGACACAGTGTATGAGTCGGAGGTTTCAGATTGTGAATAGGAGCTACTATACTGGTGGAGTTGGAGGGGTCTTGCAGTTCAGGCCTATTTTCCGAAACAGAAGCTCAATTGCAAATCTATCAGAGATGTGCAATCAACAACAGCGGGAATCGATTTCTCCATAGTGATTACCCCTATCACGTGGTTTTCGTCTTCTTACTCATCCGCCTCATCGTTCTATGTCGTATCGACGTTCCACCGCGTTAGTTAAGAATCGCTTTGACTCAAAATATCAGCAAACTCTAAGTGAATGGCCTCTGCCCAGTTAAGGATTAGAAGAGTAAAAAAGCCCAATACTTAGACATTTGAATCGATAACAGCTCACTGACTAGAAGAGCTACACTGTCTGTAACAACGGCAATCGAATCTCCCATATCACTCACAAAACAATAACAGTACAGTATGGTACCTTTTTCATCGCTGTAGAATTGTTGTACTTACTGTAGACTCAATACCTGCATCTAGCATTGTCTTTTGTTGATGTGTCATATCGACCGTGAGGTAATTGGTTGACGTTGGGACTAAATTTAGTTGGCGTTACTTGAGACCCACATGCTGAAGTTAGCTTTCTACTTGAATCAACAGTTGCATTCTTCGATTGATCAGAACTCGCCGAATATGGGCACTGAAGCGACTGACGTTCTTATGGCCAGTACGCAGTAGTCAAGCCCACTCCATACCAGGACAAGCCAGACCCCTAACCTGACAACTTCTTACACAGCTCTGTTTTCGACTTGACCCAAATACTACTGTCTGACGGTATGGCCAATTTCGTGAAAGGAGGCTCAAATTGACACAGAAGTGCACCATTATAGAGCCCTTGAGCTGAAGAGTCTGAAAATCAATATCTCGTCTTTATGACTTGTCTCAATCATCTCTGAGCTGCTGACATTCTCACAGGTCAGTCTTCCTTCAAGTGAACAATTTGAGAACATCAGAGAACATCGGTAAGATACACAATTTATCCAGGGTAGCATCTGTACTATAGCCCAGGCCCTCAAGAGCAACTCAGATCAACTCCCATAGTAAAATCTCCTCTCTATCGCACGTTATTGCAATTTCCCCACAACCCAGATTCTGATCCGAAAATCCACACCTTTGAAGAGTCCGAACATAGTCAAAAACGTAGCGAAACTGCTCCAGAAGTTGTGCACATCTTCTCTAGATTCCAATAAACACCCCTATACTACTCACTCACCCCCAACTCCTCTAGTTCCCGAGTTTTCTGCTTACTAAGCAGCTGTCACAGTGCAGACCCCAACTTTTCCAAAAAATTAACATTTCCGATATAGTGTAGGGGCTATCACATCACGCTCTCATCTTGAGCACCGTGGAGACCGGGGTTCGATTCCCCGTATCGGAGTCTTGGTTACGGCCATATCCTGGTGAAAATACGGCTTCCCGTCCGATCAGCCATAGTCAAGCACCAGAGAGCCTAGTTAGTATTGTAGTGGGAGACCATACGAGAATCCTGGGTGCTGTAATCTTTTTCCACCTCAAGCGAAGCGCAGAGGTGGTAGAGCTTTTTGTAGGTGGTTTAGTAAAGCGATTTCATTTTGTCGTTGCATTGACCGCAGTAAGTTTTGGCGATATCATAAGTGGGGGACCCTTAAACCGTTCCTGCCCTCAACCGTTTTTTAGTGGGCTGCATCGTAAATCGTTGACCAGTTACTTGAAGTCCAACCATTTTTGTTAAGGCGACTTGGTGAACTCCAAAAAAACGGTTGAGGGTCCCCCCCCACTTAACCAACCAATGTGATGTTGGGAGTGTTGATAATGAGCGGAGATAACGGGACCACCCAACTCGGCGAATAATGGCTCGATCCGAATGTACTAAGCTCGAATCAGATGACACCACCGCAAGGAACAACTTTGCTCATACAAACTAGTCTGTAGAATGTCATCATCATGTCTTAACAACGACCCCCAAACTCACCTCCCAACTTTAGAGTGGCGATGTAAACTGTGACCCAGATCCATCCCACCTTATTGGGCTTGACATCTTAAACCAGAGGCCCAAGAAACAAACTTTTCTTCTTACGTCACCCTTTTACTTCCTTACCAGACACACTCCCTAGGAGAGCACAAACACAAACACTACAGAAGAAGCAATCGTGTTCTATTTCTGAACCGGCGATGGTGTCCGAATCGGTGTTAATGCACAAACACAAGTGGTATTCATACGTTATATCAAATCGGTCGTCAACTCGACTCACCCTTGAGATTAAAGGTAAGAAGACCGATGTTGGACTTGGTGAAGAGATCCTCAACGTAGAGAGCAAAACCAGCCACATGCCACATTAATATCCGACCGACTATCACGTGAATTAAGGCCTTCCCTGAGGCAGAAAAGAGCCACAATCACGTGACCTACTTTCGATAGACAAGACAACAACATTGTCACCTGGCCACGTCTTCGTTCACTGTTGTCCCTGCCTCAAAGCCTCCAATCTATCCTGCTTCTCTCGCTCCCGCGTCTCGTATTTCTTTGCAGTCTCATGATCCACATACAAGGCCTGGAACTTGTCTCCGACATGGCCAGCGAAAATGGTGGGACCTTTCTTGGAGGTACTATTGGTATTCTCCAACGTCAGCTCATCGTCCAGAGACTTGTAAGGGTCCTGGATGATCGTGACGGTACCAGTTTCCAAGTCCAACATGGACAACCCCTGTCGACCCGCGAAATCGACCCCTCTGGCTACGAACCGTGTGTTCTGGCACTGTCCGGCCAAGCTTTTGAACCGTTCAGGGGCCTCGGCGATGATCTTGTCTTTTCGGCAGTACATTCGGTTTGTCTGGAGATCCACAAAGGTCGGAATCGTGTTTCTGATTTCGTCTCCGTTCCAGAGAAGGTTTTCCTCTCGTTGCCACCAGATGAGTCCGTTGTGAACTGCCATAGGGTGACATCTACCAAAGTCTCCTACCTGATGGAACTCGCCAGTGTATGGATCTAGAAACTGGTAGTGGGCGCGTTGGTCGCCTGATTTCGTGAATTTTGGTGGTTTCCGGGTTTTGCAAAAGAAATGGCCAAGTTCTCTGCAGCCAGGTTTGGTTGTCAAGGCGTTTTCATAATGCAGAGGTTTGTCTCGAGGAAAGTGAAGATCGGACGAGCTGTCGATTCTCACTTGAATGTGTTGTTTCAGGGGCCGAACGGGGCTATGAAAGGATGTACCTGGAGGCAGTGTCAGTGTTAGATTGTCTTCTTGGTCGTGTTTGATGACTAATCGTGTTTCGGAGTCCTCCACGATGTAGGTCTTGGCGCGGAAGAAGAAATGCTGATTGTCGATATGTTCAAAATTGGCAGGAAGACAAGAAGGGTCGTCGATTTTGAGGGCAATGGCAGTATGGGATGAGACCTCCATTTCCGCATTGTAGGCTCTGTCGACGGTTTTGAACGGTCTCCATTTCTTCTTGTTCTTGAGCCGAGAAACAAAGACCAAGACACAATCTGCCCAGGTTTGTAGAGTGCCTTCATTTTCAGGTTTGAACCACGGACATCGTTTACTGAGATTGGTTTTGTGAACATGGTTGACAGTCTGGTAACCAGTGTACCAACTAGAAGAGACTTGTCTTAGTTTGACGGCAGATTCCAGATCCAGATGGGAGAAAATCATAGCCGCTATTTCAATGGGAAGTGATCCGGATCTAGCAGCTGCAGCCGGCTGGCGATGTTGTTGTAAGGTAACAGTAGGTCTTGTATTTCCTGGGCTTGTAATAGTTCGAAAAGTACCTCTGCCCAGATGATCTGAACGGGAATCGATTTGAGCAAGAACAGAAACCTTGACAGTCTCATCCTGACCCTGTAACATCTTGTGCAAAAAGAGTTGTAGCAGTTCATCGTCGTGTTCTCCGATAGATTCGGAGTACTCATTTGACCAGCTTTGAGGTTGTTTATTATCACCCCAATCTCGGTCAAATCGGTCCACGAGCTCTTTGCGAGCCTTTGTCAGACCTCCAATAACCCGTTTGTGCTCGTTGACGAAATCTTGGGCCGCCTGGAGACATTCTTGTTCGGTTGAAGGAACGGGTAATCTGGAGAATGCTTCTTTCAGAGAATTGAGAAGAAGATCGCGGATTCGCATCACGTGACCCAGCATATCCTCTGGAGGCTGGGTATTGTCATCGGTTTCTGATTGGGCGGCCATATTGGTGGTAATGAGTGTTGTAGGTATGTTTTCATGTTAAACGCGTAAAGTGCATAATTGACGCGTGAAGATTTAACGCGTTGTCCAGATTAGGCCTTAATTGATGTGCGACTGTGGTGATGTCTTCCAAAACGATACGGGGGTGAACAAAAATAGTACCATTCCACTCACCAACTGTCGCTGATTCGAATGGTACAAATATTGTGGCTCAAGCAAGTCGTTTTAGGGGTAAAAAAATGCAAGATATATTTTTCTAGCTCTTGAATTAAAATAAAAAAAAGTGTGCGCGTGTGACAAAACGCGTTAGAGATGGCGTATCGTGATAAAAAATCTGCCGTAGGGGAACAGAGCATTTCGAGTGTTTTAACCGCTAGTCAATTGACTCCCTTCATGAGTTCTGACTCAATTGAGGCAAGTTAAAGTCCAGTCAATTGAGGGTATTGTCTAGTAAGTCTCAGAGTAGAGAGGTGTCTCGATCTCGACCTTTTTGTACTGAAAGAACTCGATATTTTTGCACCAATACACTACTCTTGCTTTACTGATTCGAGCAGTATAATAACATTGACCCCTATTGCTACAAATATGCTGAGATAAATACTCCTTTTCACGTTGGAACTCCGAAATGAGTAATATCGCTTGACTGTACTGAAAGTCTCACAGAACACTCAATTTGGATGAGAACAGACTGAAAGTTTGCCAGTCACGTGAACACCCTCTCACAAGGTCACAGTTCAGTTTGTAGCTCATTTGGAGCACTTAGACACGGATTTGAACCCGGCCCACATCTTGTGGTTGTCGATAGTAACCTAAGTTGGAGGCGTTTGTAGAGTGGCTGTCAAATCACCGGAAGAGGAGATATCGATATGCTACCAACTCTGTAAGTATAATGTTCGTTCGAGGAACTACAAGTACATGGCGTTTTTGATTCCTTCTCCGATCATTTTTGGTGGAGCTAGAGCTACTTTAAGCGGATACGATAAGCGAATACGAGGGAGTTTATACAAAGTCAAAATCATTAGTTATAGAAAGAAAGGGGCTCAGAGGGAGCCTGAGACAGGCTCAATATCGGACTCCGAAGTGTACTTTGCCTGGGCAATACCAATCTTCTCTTCATCGATATCGTAGACAACATAAGCTGCTCTCAGAAAAGTGTCTCCGAAAAGCACATAATCCTGAGTGGTGGAAGCAGACTGGATTCCAAAGACACACTGAGTCTGAGAGTCGTCCTGGAGCAGAGTAGACAGGGGGATGACCATTTGAGAAGAAGGTACCACAATATCCTTTCCGGCAAAACTGAAGGTGACGTCATCGTTAGATCCACAATCAATGTAGGGCAATCCAGTGTTTTGGTTAGTATCCTGCAGACCTAGATCTTGGGCAATCTGTTGGAAAGATTCGTCAGGGAT
The DNA here is from genome assembly GCA_900519055.1 of Yarrowia galli. Taxonomy (NCBI): domain Eukaryota; kingdom Fungi; phylum Ascomycota; class Dipodascomycetes; order Dipodascales; genus Yarrowia; species Yarrowia galli. Next base: position 43,532 of record ULGS01000002.1, read on the forward strand.
ATAAGTGTAAGAAGTTCCCGAGTCCAGAACGGCGTTACCTCCTCCGTAGGATTGTCCTCCGATAGAAATGTCACTGTAGGCGACCTGGAAGGCTGAAGAAGAAGAAAGATCGAGAACAGCCAGCTCGTCCTCGTACTTGGCCTTGTCGACTCCTCCAAAGAGGATTTTTCCAGTCGAAGCGGTGAGATCGTCGAGGTACAGGGAGAACACGGCTCGATCGACAAAACCCTCACTCTTGAGCTTCAGAGGGAAGTTATCGTACTGTTTGGCGGGGGGAACAGATTCAGAGCCCTTGAGAGACACTCCGAGAACTCCCTGGCCTCCTCCGGCTGAAGCAGCAGCCGCAAACTGGAAATCTGTCAATTTGACACCTCCAATGGAAAGATCATCAGTTCCCCAGTTTCCCACAGAAGAGCCGGAAACGTACTGGATGGAGAAATCGTCATTCATGTACTTGTAAGTGGACGATTTGTCGGCGTTAAAAGTGCCTGTAAAGGCGCAGTAGTCGTCATGACAGTCCGTGGTGTCGTTAGAAGCATACACCCAGAGATCAGAAGAGCCAGTGTCCAGAAGAACGTTGAATTCCTGAGCAGGAGTGCCCAGAGACAGGGCAACCGAGTACCAGTACTCCTTGTTGGTCACGGTGACCGAGGGAGCCGACAGTTTCTCCAGAAACTCACTTTTGACCTTGTTGGGGTTGTTGTGCCGGGTCACAGGGAGCTGGAGGACTTTGGATGTTGCTGGGGCGGCTGCAACGAGAGAGGTGAGGATTGAGACGATGAGGGTGTTTGATAGGAGCATCGTGAGAGTGTAAAGAGCCGATTCAGGTGTCTTGGAGGTTTGGTGAGTGTTCTGGTGACTGTAGAGGTGATCTGAAGGATACAGACATCAACTGCGACCATAGGCCATACTTATACTGTGACCAGAAGACAAGGCACATATCGTGAGGCTCTCTTCTTTGCCTGATACTGCTTAGCCGCTCTTCATGATCACGCACGGCACTCTCCACCTTATGCAGGTTCGAGGGGGGTTGCCTTACAGACTAGCCTGTTGGTAGAGACTTTGGTAGGGACTTGGTAGAGACTTCCAACAATCTGTCTGGCCGAGAATCATGACTTCTGGAGATATTCTGACGATACACCCACGATTTAGAACTCACCAAAACAGCTCTAGACCCGTTTGAACACCTCCAAATACCTCCTGTTATCGGTTCTCCTCATCACCATCAAACTCTGTGCCTCGTGCTAATTGGTGGAGGATCGACAGTGATCGACAAGGCTGAACAATGGCTGTAACGTGAGGATTCTGCAGTCTCCGAGTGCTGTCTCAGAAGTGGGAAGAGAGTGACGCAGGTGAGTGATTATGACAGCTGGATGAATGACTCGTCCTTACTGTACCTGTACTAAGAGTACTACCTGGACTGCAGTACTATTGAACTACCATCGATATCGGTATATGTCTCCTTCACCATACATCCCAGCTCGTACCTTACCACTAGCTCAGCTCTAACAGCAACGTTACAGGGTTCTTCCCACGGACCACTTATCGGACGCCGCTTATCTCCTAATCAAAGTTTGAGCCGTTTGAAAGGACAATGAGGAAGTGGAGGTCTAATGTTTCAGGTGAGATTAATTGGCGCCGTTTGGAAGTCTTGGCCTCAGTCTTGAAGGGCTGATTGACGACCCCTGATTGGCCAGAATCTTCCCCTGAAAAAACAGGGTCTCGAAGATAGTGTTTGCCCCTGGCCGTTGAAGCGTAAGCGAGGTGCGATGATTGCTTGGCAGTGGATGGAACGAGCTTGGCTGTAGCGATAACGAGCTTGGCAGGTACCGATAGAGCAGGTGAAATTCTTGGCGCCTTGGCGGTGAGGCAGGTTTGACGAAATTACAATGATTTGATTGGCTGACGACTCGCCACACACTGGCAGCAGCTCATCATCTCTCCCAACGACTCCGCACGGCACTCCAAATCCACCCACCCTTCTATCCACCCACCCAATCTACAGCATCTCAGATGCACACGCTGAAACCAATATTGGAGCCGTCCAATCTGGAGTGTGGCGTTAGTTGTTTTAATATCGATAGGTCACGTGATCTAACTAGACTGAGTACGTCCTTTGGAAGTGCCGTGTTATCGACATTGAATCGAGAGGAACCCTCTAGAAGACACTGCAGACGTCCTAGCGGGATCGGAATACACCAATGGATCTAGAGTGCCAATATTGTACTACTGAAGTGTCGTTTGATTCTCCGTACCTCGTCTACTCGTGATTCTGACCACCTCTGTCTGTCAGGGGCTGTCTGTGAGCTTTCGGGGTTAAGCTAACTCCGTCAAAAATGGTCACAGTGAAAATTCAAACATACCGGTCAGCTCGTGGGACTCATGTTTACTTACAAATGTGCCGTCGGTTCCTCGATATCTCTACTCCTCGTCATTCTGACCCCTCCTCTGGTTTGTTCTCCTATCAACCACCTCATTTAGGCTTTCCCAGATCGGTCATATCGTCCAGAGAGCCGTTTGTAGAGTGTTCTCAGGGGCTCTCTCTAACTTCACCGATAGTAGCCGTAAAGAAAAACTGAACTTACCAGTCTACTTCTGGCACCCACATTCCACTACTAAAGTGCCGTCAGATTTCTTATATCTCTTCTCAAAGACGGAATCTGGCCTTCCCTCGAGAATTTAGAGTTGGTCTTATAATTCTTAGGAACCGTTTGTGGAGTGGCAGCTCAGACATTTCGAACTTACAGGTAGAGCGAATCGTCAGATGGAAAGTTACAGGTAGGCCCGAGCAAATTAATTGCCCTGAGATGCATCTTTAATCGAGTTACGGTTTTCTCGTGGGCCCGACCTTCATTATCTGTCTCAATAACTTGCTAAAGCGGTGCTAGAGAGATGAGACTAGTACCAGTGTACTCCTCAGACTTGTGGCTTTCGAATGGTACCACTTTCATCTTTCTAGCACAACTATTGGAAGAGTTGAAGGTCAGCCCCTAAAATGGCATGTCACCTTTTTATTTTTTGATTCTAGGGAAATACATTTCACCATCATAGACTGAGAGAAAACAGTGCCTACTAACTTCCGCTAGGGTCTAGCTAGAAAGACGAGAGTAGTACGAGCGTGATCCCCTCATTGCGAGCTACACAGTGGTACCACTTTCGAGCAGATCCGATCACTATTCACCACTCCATATTATCCCCTGCAAACTCATGCACTCCTCCTAAATAGGTGATCACATCTGATTGATCACGTTTTCTCCTCCGGTCACACGAGACGTATATCTTTGCAAATAATAACACGATTGACACGAGACAAGTACCACTGAAATGCTGAGAGTCAGACGAGTACAACGGTACTAGTCATGTGGGGTTAGCACCTGATTGCGCTGTGCTGTGTACGAACTGGCTTTGTGACACTACGCCACTCCCAATGTTTGTTTACATTTGTTGACAAAGCTTAATTTAGTTACACAAGTAGTTGTGAGGGGGTGGAAATTGGAGCCCTTCGTGAATGAGGTATTTCTGAACAGTTTGCGACATGGAACCGATCCGTATACCTATTCAAACGTGCTCTTAATCGACTGGACTTTTCAGTTGTTCATTTGCACGCTTAACAATGTACTTATGGTTGCATCTACTTATTGCCTGATCCATTTACCATCAGTCACGGGGTACAGCTTAATCGTCTTGTGCTTAAGTGACACAGACAAGATATTCAGTCTATATAAGTCCCCTCCCTTCCCCCCTTCCTCTCTTCTTCTTCTTCACCAGTGTCTCCCACGATTCGACTGACCTGACCGACTGACAACATCCGCCGAACACACCAACAGAGACTGGAGTGGTGTCACACCTTCTCACACCTCTGCACCAACGTCCCTGTTTGTGTCACCATCCCCCCTCCGTGAGTACCCACATCGTTACCGCAACCCTGCATTCCCCTTTCTAGATGTCTCTCCAACGGGGTATCGTCAGAACTCGTCAGCACCGGTGTTAGCCAGTGGACTGAGAGTCTGTACCTTTGAGATGTCGATGATTGTGATGGTGACGTTAATCGCTTTGACCAACTACTGACACAGACTTTGTTACTAACACGGCCATTGATGTTTGACATTGGTGGTCGGCACAGGACAACTCAACCCTGGAGTGAGGCACGTGACTGTCAAGGGCTGCAGTCAGACACGTGACTGCCGATGACTAGACGCGTGACTACAAATCTCCACCCTCCCTCCCTGTGAGTACCTCTTCATCTTTTTGTGACGGACAGATCTCTTCTCGAACTGTACATCAGTTTTTGAGAGTCACTGCAACCCTTTTGTTTGCTGAGCTGTGATCACATGTTCGTTTCTAGACACATCGCGTGAGGCTGTGGACCCCTCTGGCCTGAGCTGTGCACGTGAGTGTCGAGATAGATTACCTGCCTCCTTGTTTGGTACTAACACAGAATCACTTTAGCTGGGATACCCTGGACTCGCCCTTGATGTTCTTGGTGTCCTTGGTGTCCCTGGATTGGGGTATCTCCATTCAGAGGGTATCTCACGCTCTTATCCATTTCCACCGGTGGCAATTGTCACGTGACTGTGGAAGGCAGATTTTTGATAAGCGGGTTCAGTTCATAGAGGAATTATCATGTCATGTGTTGTAACAGTGGATCCTGGATACGATGTAAAATGTAAAGAAGTCCAGGATCAGGAAAGGGCACAATAGCGAGTTTCTTATTTCCAATTGACACTTTGATAGAAGAAATGAATTTAGGAGAGCCATATTTTCAATACAAAAGTGTGCTCAGAATTCTGCTATCATCTCTGAAGCGTCATAGCTAAGAACTTTTTCTGACACCAAAACCCACCAAAATCGGTACCAAAATGGTCACAAAATTACGCTGAGTCCAGCCGTATTACTCCAACTGTTATCTGACCACTACCCAGTTACTCGTTCTGATTCATCTTCTGACGCTCAGTTTAAGGTCGTGATTCGTAAGAACATTTCCGAGCCGCACGTCTTAGTCTCACTTCCAGCCTGTATCAATAGCAGGTTGTAGATCTCAGGTAAAGCTGAAACTTGGCAAAGACTCTCATAATATGCACATTACGTGACCTGCAAATTTTCAGCCATTTCTGATGTGTATCCATTGAGATACAGGAACACGCCGTTATCAGACTAAGAAGGAGGCTGCCCCCAAGACCGCCCACCCTCTGGCCGCTCTTGGTGCCGCCAAGGAGCCCATTGACAACTGGAAGCGAGTCTACTCCTCCAACGAGGACACCCATCTCACTGTTCTGCGCTCTTCCAAAGTCCCAGCGTGTTAGTTAAGAATCGGTATGTCCCAAAACCTCAACAAACTCTAAGTGAAGCTCTATTGTACAGTTAAGGTTTAGAAGAGTGAAAAAGCCAGATACTTAGACGATTGAACTCATCACTACTCACTAACTGTTATAGCTATGTAATAAACAACAGCGGCAATGGCTTCCCCTACGTCTCTAACCCAGGACACAGGCGTTCCATCCATTTACTCATCCATCTCCCCGTTTCATGGCGTTCCCAAGTTTCCTCGCCTGGTGCGATTAAGGTTTTGGTGGTTGGGACTTGACCAGTCGACTAAATCGAAGTGGAGCACCAACTAACAGACCTACACATTCAACAACTGTGGCAATGGATTTCTCCATAGCGGTTACCCCTGCCACGTGATTCTCGTCTCCTTACTCATCTGCCTCATTGTTCTATGCCGTTCCTACGTTCCACCGAGTTAGTTAAGAATCGTTTTGCCCAGAAATCTTAACAAACTCTAAGTGAAGCCTCATTTCGCAGTTAAGGTTTATACGAGTCAAAAAGCCCCATACTTAGACATTTCATTCGATCACAGCTCCCTGACCATTGCAGTTACACCGTAGACAACAACGGCAATCGATTTACCCATATCGTTAACCCCAGCCAGAGAAGTACAACGATGAGCTGACCCTCACCTTCATGTCCACCAACCTTTTTGGGGGTTTCGTCAACCGACTCTCCGTCTCCACCAAGTACATGTTCGGTACTGCCGTCGTCTACGGAACCAACAACAACAACGGTATTGTCGGTGCAAGCCTGAGGACAAGGAGGTTGTTGACAACATGTGGGCTTGGGACAAGCCTGTCGTCACCGCTTCTGGCCCTTGTTAGACAGACACTAAGCCATGTGTAGACACACGTAATCGTAGCTATGTATAGTATATAGCAAGAGGGAGCTACTCTGCCTATGTAATCGTAGAATAGGACAGCTCAATGCCCCCACTTGGCAGTGGCCCCGTTTGCAGCAACAGCAGGGGTGATCATCCGGTGTAGGATACTGGGAAACGAGCCTCTTACCACAACTATGTCAAACACCGATAGTGGCCAAGGGGATGCTGTGACAATGACACTCTCTATTGAACCACTCAGGATGAGGCCCGAGATCGGGGAGTCCCAGAGCAAGCTGATGGAAACAGCTGAGACTCTACAATCTTAGGTGCTCAAGGAGCAGAAAGATGTGCGCAATGGCGAAAGGTGCATGACGATCTTCGAGGAGTTCTAGAGTGCAAATCGATATACGATTGAGCAGTAACGAGTTGTGGAGAAGGTGCAGAACTCGCTTGAGCTGTGCAGGTAGAGTGCGGGCACCCTTTCAAAGAAGCGTCAGCCGCTTGCTTCACCACTTGTACTACTTGGGGACAGTAGACAGGAGATCCGGAGGTACCTCAGCTGCCTATATCAAGACAAGGGACATACTCTTAATCTGTCGAACCGGTTTCAGTTGTGTTAGTAATCCCACGAGCGCATCAATGGCGAGTGCTTTCATTGTCTCAACTCATGGTGGTGGTGTAAGTATCTCCAAAGACGTCACATTGTTGGAGTCATGATTCAGAATTCAGCTCTTCATTTATCCCCATCGATATGTTTACCCCAGGCCATGCCAGTGCCTGTATGTTCCCGTGTCTGTCTCCATGTCTATCCTCAAGTCTGTCCCGATGTCTGCCCCCTGTCTGTGTCTTCTTGTCTCTCTAGTTCTCTGGCTCTCTGGCTCTCTGCCCCTCTGTATGTGTCTGGCTCTCGTCTGTCAGTGCCTGTGCTTGTCCCTATCGTGGCCATGTCTAGCTCCGGCCCCGCATCTGTCTGTCTGTCTGTCTGTCTGTCTGTGTCAGCGACTCTGGCTCGGTTTCGTCTCTCTCTGGCTCTCTCAACGCAACCGTGTCTGTGACTGAGGCTAGCTCCGACTATATGTCTTTCTTTGTCTCTCTGTTAGTGCCCAACTCTCTGTGTCTGTGTCTGTGTCTTCGTGTCTGTGTCTGTGTCTGTGTCTAGTGTCTGTGTCTGTGTACTGTGTCTGTGTCTGTGTCTGTGTCTGTGT
>ULGS01000002.1:50907-78846 GCA_900519055.1 Yarrowia galli
TGTCTGTGTCTGTGTCTGTGTCTGTCTCTCTGTTTGCGGCTGTGTCTGTGTCTTCTGTCTTTCTGTGTCTCTGTGTCTGTGTCTTCTGCCTTTCAGTCTCTCCGCCTTTCAGTCTTTCTGTCTGAGCTATTGAACGTGCGCTTGGAAGATGGTCCACTTGTTCAGTCCGTCCGTATCATAGGGTCATGCAAATTTTGGAGTTCAATGCGCCTGGAGATTTCCACGTTCGATTCTCACGAACCACATTTCGAACCGTGATTTTGAGAGATCAAGGATCGAGCTTCACTTCTGCGGAAAGAGTCCGCCACGATTTGGAGCCAACAATCCCGTAAGGCCCAAACCTCATGCACTCCACCATCTGACGTTGCCACCCCACTACAATCACAATACAGGCCAAATATCATGACAGCTACAACATCAATCATCGATCAATCATCGATCAAGTGAAGCGATTACACGTTTGGTAGCTCGGAAAAACATCTTAGTACTACCAAAATGATCGCAACATCCGTCTCTTTCAAATGGTACCGTTTTTGTCACTGTACGAAGGACGCTTCAGCCAGTACCGAGATCTCTACCGTCCCAATCTGTTCGCATCACGTGACCGGCTACATATGCCGCCTCTACGACCTGCATACATGCACATAATGCAGGGTCTAGAATGCGGGGAAAATGGCCTCATTTTTTGAGAGCAAGAAAACATGGGCTAGTTCAACGGGATGTTGGGGGTTGGGGGGCATGGTGTCACGTGGGAGGTGACTGGACGAGTAAGGTGGGTGTCACGTGATACAGTCTGGTCACGTGATACAGTCTGGTCACGTGACCAAAGACACGGACACGTCCTCACGTGATCTGGAAAACCCCCCGTTCCTGGCTGTCTGGGAAAAACGTTGAGTTTAGACCCCTGTTTTCTGGCTAGGAAAAAGCAAGCAATATGTGTGAAAAATTTGAGTCCAAATATTCACGGGAAAGATCGATAACTAATCGAGTAAATTGGGGAGAAATGTGAGGAGGCTGAAGGAACGATTCTGTGGTCCTGGAGAGCATTTTGATACCAGTTCTAACCGAGATACCTCATCCGTGGAGCTCTCCGGAAGAGATCTGCCCCCTAACCTTTTTAGCACACTTTCTTCCGGTTTTGACAGCGGGTGAAAGCTACAAGTAGAAGAGTTCACAACAAATCGGAAAAACGGGGAAAAACATGGAAAATTGACTGAGAGATCTTGATTTTGAGGGCAGTTGAGCTCAGCCAGCTCTCTCTCGTTATCACGCCTGTCTCGCCCAATTGACGGTATCCCCCCCTTAGTTCACGTCCTCCAGCTAAAACGCATAGATCGTCACACGAAATCTCCATAAATGTCACCTATACATGAATCTGAGCGGCCCGAGCCCCTCTTTCTCTTCCATGTCACTTCGCCCCTGGGATACCCTGCCATTAGCCCACACCCTTGTGGTTTTCCGAAAATGCATCTTCTGGAGCCTGGTCATGTGTTTCGTGATTGTGATGGACGGATACGATGGCTTTTTGATTCCCTCATTCTACGCGGTGCCAGCTTTCCAGAAAAACTTTGGTGTTCAACTTCCTGACGGTTCTTGGACCATCCAGGCCAAATGGCAGACAGCATACATGGTTGGAGCACCTATAGGAAGGATTGTGGGTGCTCTAGGGGTTGGATTTCTGGCGGACAAGTTTGGACGTAAGTGGTTGACCATCATTGGGCTCTGTGTGCTTTCAGGGATCACTTTTCTCGTCTTCTTTGCCGTTAATAAAACCATGTTGATTATTGGCTGGTTTTTGTCCGGATTGATATGGGGTCTTTTCAACACTCTAGCGCCAACCTATGTGTCTGAAATCTGTCCAGTGTGTCTACGGAGCACGTTTGCAGCAGCCATCAATCTCTCTTGGGTTGTGGGTCAGTTTATCTCCACTGCTGTGATTACCTCATCAGAATGGAGAACGGATGAATGGGCTTACAGGATTCCTCTGGGAGTACAATGGGTGTTTCCGGTAGTTCTGATTCCGTTAGTGATCCTCATGCCCGAATCACCTTGGTGGTTGTTGAAACAGTCACGTGAGAAGGATGCCAGAAAAGTTCTCGAACAACTGATGGATCCTCAAGAGGTGGATATAGACCTTTATCTGGACTACATGTGTCGTACATTGATTGAAGAGGCGGAGATTGGAGGGTTTAGGGATTGCTTCAAGGGTTCGGATCTCCGGAGAACAGAAATCTGCTGTCTAGTCTACTTTTTCCAACCTCTTTCAGGTCTTTACCTCTTGTCCTATACAGCCTACTTTTTGGAACTGACTGGAATTCCGCAAAATATCGTCTTCAAGTTGACACTAGGGGTAACAGGACTAGCAGTTCTCTCGTCTCTACTTTCTCCATTCATTATACTGCAGTTTCCTCGAAGATCCATCTACTTAGGGGCACTCTTAATTATGTCAGGAATTTTGTTTGGAATTGGAATATCGGCTTGTTACACGACTCAGGCGGCTAAATGGACTGCTGCAGTGCTCATCTACGTCTGGGTGGGCACCTATGATGCCACAATAGGTCCCTTGACTTATGTGATCGTGTCTGAGTCTTCTTCTGTGAAACTACGATCCAAGACGATAGCTCTTGCTTCGATAACTAATTCAATCATGATCCTGGTACTCCATATAGCTGTACCTTACATGATGAATGAAGAAGAGGCTAATATGGGCGGGTATGTTGGATTTGTCTATGCTCCTTTTTGTCTGGTGGCAGTGGCGTGGGCGTATTGGAGATTGCCGGAATTGAAGGGGATGAGTTTCATGGAGATTGACAAGTTCTTCCAGGAAGCGAGAGGCCGGAGGTCTCGAGCGGACAACAACAGACTAACAAGTTGCGTGTCACAGCAGTCGTTCCACAAAAGCTCCGACGCTCTAGACCGACTCAAACAGCCAGGACATCAGACTACAAGTTTGGAGTCTCTCGGGGTGGGACAATTAAGAGAAGTGAGGTAGAATGAGAAGGGGAGGTGGAGGGCGGAGTTAGAGTTTGTGGGGTGATTGGAGGAGGTTCAGTAATTTAATTTCAGAAGAGTAATTGTAATTTGAATCATTTTTTGGTGAGTTGGAGTGCTACGTTCTGTGCCTTTTGATGGTATCTTTACTTGACATTAGTTAAGGCAGTATTTCATGGGTGACCAAAATAGGTAAGGTAATTCATTAGCCCAACTAAGGCCTGTCTAAAGAGCACAGAAAAACACACTCACTCTAGCAGAGCTAAAAGTAGAGATATCGCTTAAGTAATATAAAAAAGTGGCATTGGAATCGCTCAATTAGCTGGTCGGCACGCATTCTAGGCAGATATAGATTCTTGTCCCTGTTTTGGAGACAACCTCTTTGTCAACTGCATACAGCTGACAATAGTGTCGTAGAAGTTCAAACAATGACTGTGCCAAAAAAGTGATATAAGCAACTGACATTGAAATCTCTAGCTTAGTCACGTGACGCTTGACACAAATCTCTATCTCTCCTAATGGCGGAGCTGGTGTATCAAAACTGTCACAGTAATGCCACAAAAACAAAACTGGTACGAGCGTACTTGCCTAGTTTCCAGCTCTCCAATGGTGGAGCTCTCGTGCATGTACAACACCTATCCACAGACCTGACTTATAAGCTCGAGATAAGAATCTCCATCTTAGCAAACGACACTTGGCGTGTTATGGTGGGACATAGCAGCGTGATACCAACTCTGGCGTCAGTAGAGCTAGCAAGACAAGAATAGTACCATTGCGATCCCCTCATCTAGGGCTACACAGTGGTACCAGTTTCGAGCCTATCAGACGACCCCTTAACAAATTAGATTTCCATTAATGCACCGCTCCGAAAAGGTGATCCATTTCCCCACTCAAATCTGACTGCTTGTGAGACCTCGACACAAGATAGACTTTCCTGTCACGTGATCACGTGAGAGATGGTGCAGGATGCACCGTCACCTCTCCGTGATAATGTAAGCGTTGTGACAAGATTGGTGCATCGCACCAATCTCTACCTTGCCTCTTATTAATTACGTGGCCAGTTCTGTTGGGGCGAAGCCCCAACCCTCCTTGTTACTCCAGTATATAAACCCACCCTGTTCTATATTGTAATGCATCGATTTTTAGTACTGAGCTTTTCTGTGGAAAGTTGTCAGTCATCGACACTAAGAGCTCCGCAGGAGCTCTTCTACAAAGACTACACTCTCACACTCTCACTCCTCTGGACAAGCTACAGTACTACTGTTTCTTGTGTAACGGCTTCGGCTTCGCCTCAGTCCGTTACCCCATTGTGTTCTGCTGATTACTCAGCTCAACCCCCTATTTTGTGTGTTCCACACAAAATATTACCATATTTGGTGGACGACGACGATTCGGACCTCCTGTTACTCTAGAACGCCCACTAGAGTCGACCTCGCCTCGCCTTCGCACAGCCCAGCTCTCCTCTAGTCTTCATGCTAGAGTCCGCCGATACCTACCTCTTGTATCAACCCCTATCCTACGCCCTTTGTCTTGACGATATTTTTTTTTTTAGATCAAATTCAGCAGACGAAAGAAAGTCGGTGTCGCTCCTCACTCCCCCACGGTATCACCATGAACTCCTTCCATAAACTACTCACCTATGGGTATGACTTTGAGTCTCACCTCCCGCCGTATGGTTTCAACTCTTACGTTGGGCTTCCTAGCTTCACCTTACCTATTCGGTCTTTGACAGCATCTTCTTCCGTTATGGATGTCAGGCTTGCCGTTATGCAATCCCAGCGCCTCCGAGCTTCTACCCCTTTGCCCTCCCGTGGACATGGTGTCATCTTCAACCTCATCCGTGAGCGCCACTACCGGTACATTGCCCCCAGCATCAAGGGTCGTCTCTTATATCTTGAGACCTGTCCTTTCTCTTTGGACCTTGACTCGGAAGCTGCTATTGATCTCGATTATCGAATCAACGTATTCGTCTTCTTGCATCGAATAGCTCTCCTTCGATCAGGTTTTATTGCGTGTGTTACCGACTGTGACCCTCTCTCTATCATGACCGATACTCTCATTGACGATGACGATCCTGGTCTCGAGTCCTATGCGAAGCAACTTGAGCTTTGCGGCGAGATCTTCCGCGACCCCTTCAATCAGTTGTTGTTTCCTGAGTATCTGCGATGTGACTTTGAAGCCTCAGCTGCCTCTCTATTTGAGGAAGAGCTGGTTTGTCTCTTTGAGCGCAAAGCACACCTTGAGTACCGCCTTTGTCGCGAGCTTCAACCTGTTGTCTGGAGTTTCGGTGGAAGAGCTATTATCCAAAGCCCTTCTGAGCACTGCTCTCGTGTGTTCTTGACCAGTCACTCTTCGACCGGTGTGTCTCCTGCCACACCTGGGCACAACACTCAAGTTCTCCCAACATGTCTACCAGATGCACCTGGGCACCTTTCCAATGTTCACGCCTCTTCCGTTACCCGTGGCAGACATATCGATTCTACAAAAATCGAACTGGCTGTTCCTGTCGATAGGACAGTTGTTGCTGACTCCACAGTCATGGCACCTGGGCACTTTGCTTCCGCCATCTCTACACCTGCGACTTCTGCACCTGCGCCTGCCCCTAAGAAAGCTTCTTCTAGACCCGTCGATTTTTGCAAAATCGATGCACAGTCTTCTTCTGTTGCTGGCTTTCACACCCTTGGTAGTTCTTCGACGACCTCTGATAACATTGTTCCCGACCAGTCTTCTAGCTCACTAGCACCTGGGCACGTTCTCTGTCCTGTTGTTTCCCCCGCTGACGCCCCACATGATCTCCCTGATGACCCCTCGGCTTCTATTGCTTCTTCAACTATGAGTCCTTCAGTTTGTGATTCTCTGGTTACTGCTTCACCCACTGTTCCCATTGATAGCTCCATTACCCTTCACTCACCCGTCTCTGACCCTCCCCTTGAAGCAGCACACACCTGTATCCTCCATGAGCTGTTATTATCGCCTACACTGGGTTTACCAACCACAAGTCATACAATGCCTTTGTATGTCTTCCCCGGAAAAGACCCCCCTACAATCAACCACCCAAGGATACGACATCCCCAGATTGGACCTCATGGGATCATCCATTCTTCATATCCTTGTGCATGCACCTTCATTCGATCTCACTTCGAAGATTCGAAGGTTCCACTATCCCATGTCGACTGGGGTCCCCTAGATCCCTGCTTTCGGCAATGTTCTTCATTTGACTCTGCCATTACCTGCTTAGTCTTCCTTCCGACCATTCGGTTTTTCCTGTCTTGTTTTCTAGCTCATTCAACGGGTCGTTGATGATCTAGACCTGGGCAGGTATGTTCCTCAGGAAGACTTGCGCAGTGTCGAGATTTTTGCTTGCTGTGCTCGTTCAAATCTACCAGAGATTGATCGCATGACGGATCTTGTGTCTCGTCTCCCTCGTTTTAAAAAAACTCGGTTCTATTTCCCGCAGTGTCGAGTCGACACTGGGGTAATCCTGGGCAGATGTGAGACCTCGACACAAGATAGACTTTCCTGTCACGTGATCACGTGAGAGATGGTGCAGGATGCACCGTCACCTCTCCGTGATAATGTAAGCGTTGTGACAAGATTGGTGCATCGCACCAATCTCTACCTTGCCTCTTATTAATTACGTGGCCAGTTCTGTTGGGGCGAAGCCCCAACCCTCCTTGTTACTCCAGTATATAAACCCACCCTGTTCTATATTGTAATGCATCGATTTTTAGTACTGAGCTTTTCTGTGGAAAGTTGTCAGTCATCGACACTAAGAGCTCCGCAGGAGCTCTTCTACAAAGACTACACTCTCACACTCTCACTCCTCTGGACAAGCTACAGTACTACTGTTTCTTGTGTAACGGCTTCGGCTTCGCCTCAGTCCGTTACCCCATTGTGTTCTGCTGATTACTCAGCTCAACCCCCTATTTTGTGTGTTCCACACAAAATATTACCATACTGCTCACATTCGACAGCTCATGTTTCCTCTTTTGGGAATACGATACGGTACCATAAGCCAGGTCTGCGGAAAGCCACTCTATAAGTGTGTAAACAGTACCACCGCAAAGCTGAGATCCAGGCGATAACACTCGTATCAGTCCTGTTGTTGTAGCATCACTACAGCACAAGTTGGACCTGTGCATCTTATCTACCAATTTGCCATGCCAAGACACTTTTCCAGGTTATTATATGGTAACTGCGAATACCCACCCTAGAGACTCCAAAGTAGTACCGTTAGAAAGCTGAGAGTGAGGGGAGTTCACTCGTACCAGTCTTGTCTATGTAGCTGCACTGTAGCGTGAAATGGAACCATGACTGTTTTCTCCTAAGTCGGTTTTAGTGACACGCCAAGTGTCGTTTGCTGGTTAAGTAATCCATGCTTCAAGGCTATAAGTCAAGTTCGTCGAGAATGGCACCAGAGTCACGTAAGTGGTACCAATGGAAAGCTACGAGCCAGGCGATACCACTCGCACCACTCCCGTGTTTGTAGCATCATTGTAGCGGATTCTGGAGAAAAGTACCTTCCGTGCGGCTCGGAAATTCAGTCTTTGATTTGGGGCTGGTATTACTCTTAGACTTCCATTTCTGTCACAAAATCCTGGGGAACTGTTTATAGAGTGGCCCCTGGAAGTCCTCATAACTTGGCCAATATTCATTGCAGAAAAAAATGGACCTAACCAGTGAACTTCTAGTACCCACATCACAGTACTAAAGTGTCATCAGTTTAGCCATATCTCCTCTGCTCGACATTTGGAACATGTACTCTCGGATGCACGGTGTAGACGTCCATTCCACCTTAATTTGGCTGAGAAGAGGGAAGAGAACATCTCGTTCATTATTGCTCTAAGCGTGATAAGAGCTATACAGCAGAAAAGAGCGGGTTCAGGAGATCACAGTGCTACAACTTTCGGGCTGTTTCCGTGTCCAGCGGGTCTCCGAATGTTCAGCGACCTCCACGGTCATACTTCTG
Organism: Yarrowia galli; assembly: GCA_900519055.1. Taxonomy (NCBI): domain Eukaryota; kingdom Fungi; phylum Ascomycota; class Dipodascomycetes; order Dipodascales; genus Yarrowia; species Yarrowia galli. Next base: position 58,868 of record ULGS01000002.1, read on the forward strand.
ATAGACGACGTAGAGAACAAGTCATACCATTCGACTCCCCGTCTTCTGTCGATTTTAAAGGTGTCATAATATCCCCCTTTGTTCATACAAATGTTCACAATATTCGCTGTCCAAAATGGACTCCAGAAACGGTCCGAGAGGATTAAATGACAAACCTAGAAGTGGGACTACCGTGTTGATACCAGCTGAAGGGACAGAGACAACGCAAATCCGAGCTCAGTTTAGTACGAGTACTGTAAAGTGGGTACGAGGAGTCTATATATACGCTCAGATTGGCAACGCCGTGCTTAGTGACTGTATTCTAAGTAATAGTTAAGAATGTATTGTTGGGATTAGCTAAGAAAAAGAGCGCCAAAAACTGCAACTCGCGCTGACTCATTTCACAGCAGCTCACAGACTCGCTCCGCTCATCTGCTCACTACTGCTCATTCGTCAGGCTCGTTAAGTCGGCTCACTACAACTTCGCCTTGACCTTGTTCCAATAGCCCTTACCCAGGAACCCCTTGATCACACTCTCAGCATCCTGGTTGGCCTCCAGCACCTTTCCTGCAAAGCCCTTGTTCTCGTATTTATCACTGGATTTGCTTGTCCACGTGACAATCTGGTCCTTGACATCCTCTGGCTTAATCAGCTTGTTCATCACTGCACAGGACGAGTTAGGATACTTATCACACTGATCTCTCCAGTATTGAACGCCGTGTTTTTTGATAGCAGCGGCAAAAATGTCCTTCAGCTCAGCCCAGTTATCGGTATCGAACCGGTTAGGCAACGAATCGAGGTCTAGACCTGCCATTTCCACAAACTGGGCGTAAAACTGCTCCTCAATAGGTGCAACAGCCAAATACTCTCCCTTATCAGCAGTTTCGTACATTTGATAGTAAGGAGAGCCTCCATCGAGAGTATTGGTTCCTCGTTCATTCTCAAAGAGAGCAATTCCACCTTCTCCATCAGGATAACGGCCATGAGACACAAATAGTCCCAAGTATTGCACTGCCTGAACGATATTGACGTCTAATTCTCGTCCAGAAACAGTACTGCCCCGTTTTTCCTTCTGTTCACGTTCATAGAGAGCCAGAGAAACGGCAGCAAAGGCAGGAAGAGACAGAGAGGCGAAATCTCCAAGAATATTGGCCGGGAAAACAGGAGCTTGTCCTGGAGGACCAATAGTGTCCAAAACGCCTGATTCAGCCAGGTAACCCAGATCATGACCTGCCCAGTGAGATTTGTCAGTCTTCTGACCGTATCCTGTAAGTCTGGCGAAAATCAGACGTTTATTCAAGCCCTTATGAGCGTTCAAAAACACCGAAGGACCCAGTCCAAGTTTCTCCAGAACTCCAGGTCTATAGGGATCAATAACCACATCAGCATTCTTGATCAGGTCACGTGCAATCGCCCATTGCTCCTTGTCCTTCAGATTAAGAGCAATCGAGCGCTTATCCTTGCACAACCGGTCAATTGACGGTTTATTGGGCGCGTCGATTCGAACCACCTGGGCGCCATAGTCGGCTAATAATTGACCCGCCAGCGGCCCCGGCGCCAATCCGGCAAATTCAATCACCTTGATGTTGCTCAGCGGCTTTCCTAGCTTGGGCTTGTCGTCTTGTTCAAAGGTCATGGCGGCTGTGGAGGCGGTAAAAGATCGTGTTGATGTTGTGGTTAGAGAAACACTCTTTTTTAAAGTGCAAAGTCGACGCATAATCATTTTGTGGGGTTCGAACTGGTGATGATTACTGATATGCCGAGGGAGGATATATATCAGCGATGGGTGGGCAGAATAAGGTTCAAATTATACCATTCGAATCGCCTGCGTCCGAGAAAGCTACGTATAGGGCTCTTTTTAGTGTAGGTGCATTACAGAAGGAGTTGTGGACATATGATTGGAAACGGGCAACAATTTGTGGGGTGCATGAAATATGCATGATGATAATTGGACTAAAACGGGACCAACGTGATTGCCAAAGAAGGTGGGGGATTGAGATGAAAAGTTGCATGCTGACTAATCTTGATCACGTGATTCGATTCCGGCCTCTAGAATGTTGGTATCTCAGCTGGATCACGTGATACACTGTATTCCCCCTCCCCTAATTAAAGTTACCGCTCTTCGGACCAACCGGAGCCGAGATCTGATGAGTGATGAGGTGTGGGGTGATGAGGTGAGACAGTTAGGCGGGAGGGAGAAAGAGGTCACGTGATGGTGCGGGGGTGGGGATGTCACGTGACCAATTCTGAGAAATAGCGTGTTGGTCACGTGACCAGATGGCATGACTTGTGGGCTAGTCACGTGCTGCGGGAGATACGACGGAAAAAATGTTGAGGGTAAAATGGTGTTTCAGGGGTGGTATAGATAGATGAGTGGTGTCAGAGGGTGGAGGAAATCAAGGGGAGCAGAATGATACCAAGAAGTGGTAGTTTCGTCTCACATGATATCGATTTGCTTGGACTTTCAGTTTTTCTGCCCCCAGTGAACACGGCTAACTTCTGCTAGAGTGGTCGTGGAGAGATACTGAGTAGACTAGTCGACTCAGAAAGCCTACATTACTGTACTAAAGTGCTGTCAGATCTTTGATGTTTTTACTCAGAAGTGAAATAACTGCCTACTCTCTGTCAACAGTTAGGTTGGTGAAATAATACAAGGGAGCCGTTTAAGGAGTGAATGGAGAAAACGTGTCCTTATCACACTGCTCGCTCTGAAGCTACACAAACAGGGTCAAGCGATACGATTCAAGGGCTACAAAAGGAACAGGCACAAAGAAGAGACACAAACACGAGACAGATTAAGAGTATGTCGTTTACGACTACTTGAGAGTTACAGAATCGGGCTGGACCGGATCAGGCCAGAACAGCGAGAAGAGGGAGGGCCAGAAGAGCGCCAACGGAGATAACAGAGCCGCTGTTGGCCTGGATGAGAGCGGGGTCGGAGGATCTGGAAGAGCCGGAGGAACCGGAAGAACTGGACGAATCAGAGGAGCCCAATCCTGATCCTGAACCGGATTCAGATCCTGATCCTGATCCAGAACCTGAACCGGATCCAAGACCTGAGCCTGAACCGGATCCAGATCCTGATCCTGAGCCGGAGGAGCCAGAGGAACCAGAAGATCCACTTCCAGAACTGCCACTTCCGGAACTGCCACTTGCAGAATTTCCAGCTGCGACGTTTCCGGAGTTGGAGGAACCGCTTCCAGAGCCACCAGAGATACCACGTGACCCGTCAGAGGAGTCAGAGATACCACGTGACCCGTCAGAGCCGCTAGAGGTACCACGTGATCCGTCAGAGCCACTAGAGATACCACGTGACCCGCCAGAACCACCTCCACTACCACCTCCACTACCTCCTGCAGTAACGTAGACAACGACAACTCCCTGTGACGTCACTGTAGGCTCAGCTGGAGCCGCGGTAACAAGAACAGTGACTGTGGAAGTAGGAGCAACAAATGTATCAGCCTGGGTCTTTTGCTCATAAAACTCCCCGGCATCATTGGTGAGAATCTCTGTGCCCGCAACAGGTCCAGTGACAGTCTTGGTGGACACGACAACTCGAGTAATCTGCTCGTAGAGGTTGTTGTTTGAGTCTGTGAGAATCTGGGTGCCGGGAGTGGGTCCAGCAACTAGAGAGGTGGAGACAATGGTTCTAGTTGTTTCTGTGACCTGCTCAATGATCTCACTGTTGGCATTGGTGAGAGTCACAGTACCTGGCGAAGGGCCCGTTACTGTGGTGGTTGAAACCAGAGTCTGGGTGATTTGCTCGGCTTCCAGGATTTCAGTTACCCGCTCATAAAAGTCTCCATTGGCACCAGTAAGAGTCTCTGTTCCTGGTACTCTTCCAAAGACGGTTTCAGAAGAGACTGGAGCTCGAGTGATTTGGAGATAAGTGTTTCCGTTGGAGTCGGTGAGTGTTGCAGTGCCTTCTGTTCTACCAGGAACGACAGTTGAAGAGATGGGCGCGTTGGTAATCTGCTCGTACAGTTCTCCATCATCATTGGTCAGAGTGGCAGTGCCCGCAACGGGACCAATCACTGTGGTAGCACTCAGACTGGCGCTGGTGATCTGTTCATACAGTTCTCCATCGTCATTAGTCAGAGTCGCAGTACCTGCCACAGGACCAATAACCGTGTTGGTAGACACTGGAGCTTTGGTAATCTGCAGGTAAATGTCTCCATCGGAGTTTGTCAAGGTCTGAGTACCTCCAACAGGTCCATTTACCACATCTGTCGACACTGGAGTCTTCACAGCACTGGTGATCTGTTCATAGAGCTCTCCATTAGTGTCTGTCAAAGTCTCAGTACCAGCAACAGGTCCTTCGACAGTATTGGTTGAAACTGGAGTTTTGGTGATCTGGAGGTAAAAGTTGTTGTCAGAGTCAGTCAAGGTAACTGTACCGGGTTCGGTACCGGCCACAACGTCTGTAGACACCGGAGTCTTGGTGATCTGAAGATAAATGTCGTTGTTGGCGTCTGTAAGAGTAGCCGTGCCTTCCTCCGTGCCAGCAACAACATCTGTTGACACTGGAGTCCGGGTAACCTCTTCATAGGGCTCTCCATCAGCATTAGTAAGAGTAGCTGTTCCTTCAGCAGTGCCAACAACGATATTTGTGGAAACAGGAGTTCTCGTGACTTGAACATAGAACCCTCCATTGTCATCAGTCAAAGTAGCTGTTCCCTCCACAGTTCCGGCAACACCTGTCGTATACTCTGGAGTCTTGACAATCTGCTCGTAAAAGTTGCCTTCTTCATCTGTCAGAATCTCAGTGGTCTCAGCAGTTCCGGGAACAACATCGGTGGACACTGGAGTCTTGGTGACCCTCTCATAATACTCTCCATTCTCGTCCTGAAGAGTCTCTGTGCCTTCAGCAGTGCCAGGGATGAAAGTAGTAGAGACAGGAGTAACAGTTACTTGCTCGGTGGTAATTCCACTACTCAGAGATCCGGTAATTGTCTCAATTCCAGCAGTAGGACCAACGACAGTCGTGGTAACCACGTATCCCACAGACAACAATCCATAACCATTAGGTAGACCATCAACTCCTCGACCTTGAGCGATACAGGTGGAAATATCCTCAGAGGGCCAAGGACGTCGATAATTGCCCGAGTACAGAAAACACGCCTTTGGATCACTTCCACTCATTTTGCCCTGGGCAGAAATAAACAGTCCATCGGCTCGACTCTCCACCAGAGCGGGCATCTTATTCCAATCCAATCGAGACGTGGTAGTGGTAGCATTGGTCACACTGTTGTTAGGAGGAGCTGCATCGGCTACAAGAGCACTACCGGCCTCGGGGATTCTTGCCTCGTTGGGATCCATGTAATAAGCGTCCAGCATTCCCCAAGGGTGGGTTTCAACGGGTTCAAAGGCGAATCCTTCGACTACTTCCAGATTGTTGATGGCAATTTCAGGTTGAGGATCATCGGTCAACTGGATGACAAAAGAAGAAATTTCGGAAATGACCATGTTCCCTAGACGTCGGAAGGCGACCCGGACCTTTTCAGGACCCGCTCGTCCTCCTAGCACAACTCTAGGTTGGATAATGACGGAACTGGTTCGAGAACCAACAGTGATGGTATGTGTTCCTGCTGCGGTAGCTGGAGCAACAAGAAAGTCCACGGAGAACGATCCAGCGAGGTCAAAAGTCGTGGCGGGAGCGTTATCAAAGTACTCGGTGGCAGTGGCTCGGAAAGAGTAGCCACTAGCGTCTGTAGCAACCACATGGAACAGCTGGTCTTGCAATTGGCTTTCAATGTAGAAATCATAAGAGTAGGGAACGGTGGAAGTTGAGATTCTGGGCGCGAGGGGACCAGAAACGGTGAATTCAAAGTAGTCGCCGCTTCTGATTGTCGGAGCAACAGTTTCGTCAAAAGCAAAAGCCAGATCCACCTCCCAGGTGTCCCACGTGTTTCCAGAGTTGGAAGAAGGGTCCTGGGCCAAGTGGGCTGACATGGCCGAAATGGGGTTGGTCAGGGCTGTTTGGGCTAGAGCCAGATGGACCTGGAGCACAAACAGGAGGAAACTGAGCATGGAAAAATCGGTGGGCGAGAAACTGGAGAATGGATAACTGTGGGCAACTGTGGGCAAATAGGTATATAAGTGGTCAGATGGAGTTCCTGATTGGGAATCCTTGTTCTTGGCCATCAGTTACACTCATGTAACGGTAAAGTAATGTTACAGAGAGTCAGAGGAAGAAATGAACGTCACCCGGGGTTTTTTCAGTGCTCCTTGTTCGGCCCATAGAAAGCATTGTAACTCTTCCATTTCAGCACGAAACCAGATCACGACTTGAGAGATGTCCTCTGATTCACGTGATGTATCTGAGAACAGCATCCACCTGAAAACCGGATGAATTGCTCCTCTCTGATCAACATATCTCCAGATCACCTCTTCCCCGGTAACGTACTTGAGCCATGCAACTAAACGAAACTCTGTCTCTGGAGAATTTCCCAAAGAGGACACATCCTGGCCAGACTTGTTCAACAGACTTGTTCAATCCAATGTAACAATTACTAATCGGATAGATGGCCAGTCTATGTTACCTAAACCCGAACACCGTCAAATTGCAATACTGTATGTGTGAAAGAGATATACAAGTAGGACTCCAAGAGATTGGATCACGTGATCTATATCATGCTCTCACGTGACAAGATACTGACCCTCCACCCAATATATATTAGTCAGCAAGAACAGATTCATCTGAGATTGCCACTTTCTGAATTCACTTGTTAGACCATCCTCCTGCAAGTCTCTGTGACCTTCCCATCTTGTGAATAATGAAAGGTAGGGTAACATGGCTAGGCTGTTGCAGTACAATTTGCCAAAACACGGACCAGTAACGCTACAGAAATGGGACTTTGACTATTGCGTTCCTGCGGCCTGCAGCTTTCGAATGGTACCGGTCTTGTGTCAATAGACTGAGTATTTGGCATGTTGTATTTCTGCTATGACAAGTCGGATTTGGGTGGGGTAGAACAGAAGTGCAATGTAACTGTCACCTTAGTCAGGTGTCGTTCCGGGAAGTGCCAAAAGTGGTCGTAAAGCGATAGAAGCAGTACCATTCGATAGCTGGGATTTAGGAGATCACGCTGATGTAATTTTCTTTGTGTCTATACGGATGGAGAGGTACTTTAGAGACAAGTGTTCTGCTCCATCCCCATTGTATAACAGCAACCAACACTTGGCATGTCATGGTCAGAGGGTGTTGATGTGACAGGACACTACCATTTAACAAGAGATGTAGCAGTTGGATTTAGATGGGAGTAGTACAGTCAGACTCCCCGGAATCAGAGCAATCGAATGGTACTACTTTTGAGCACATCCAAGGACTATTCGGCTAAGGTGGAAAACGCACATCACACTTTGTTGAGTAAGCCTAAGTAAGTCTAAGTAAGCCCAAGTAATCAGAGTAACATGTCCTGGATCGGGATCGACGATCTAACAGTACTACGATTTTCCGGAAAAGGAACAATGTAGCGTTACTACGATCGATCGAGTGTAACAGTACGAACAGATCTTCCTGTATAGGCAATGGCCAAGTCCTGGGCTAGTTCTGAGAGGTTCAGTTTCGGCATCATCAGGGACAAGTGTAACATTATCGTATAGTTTAGTTCATCATCGTCTACCAAGTTTCCGATTGGAAAGGTGCCTAGATCTCAACATAATTGTATTATAGAGGGTATATTTTATAGTACCATTTTACTCCCCTCGTTCCTCTGAATCGAATGGTATAATAATATTAACCCCTTTCAGTACAAATATGTTGAGAAAAACTCACCCTTTCACTTTAGAGCTCCTTAGTCAATAGTGTTTGCTCGTATCCGGACGCAGGTGAAAATGTGGAGGTTGCAGTTACATTCGAATAAGACTGGGGAAAATGGCAGTAGACGTTTTGCCGTTTTTAGCAGACGACAATGTACATTATTCATCTGGTAAAATCTCATCACTCTCTGTGATAGACGATTTCTTACACCCTTACTCCTCTCCTTTGAATTACATCGTTATACAGACTAAGTTTGACGATAACGATTTGGTTCAGCCGCACGACACTAACAACAACTAAATCGGCGCTAGTGATAGTGACGATGATGACGAGGGGGTTCTAGCGACAATCGGGTTTGCAGCTGGCTCTTATGGCAAAAAATAAATCTTTCACTTACGCTCAAGAAAAATGATATCCGTGAGATTCGAACTCACGCCTCCGAAGAGACCAGGAAATTCGTTAAGGTATTAGCCTTAACCTGGCGCCTTAGACCGCTCGGCCAGGATACCGGAATGTTGATTTGGTAGAAAATGTGGCATCTGCTATGTGAAAGATGTGATTTTTCGCGAAATACGGCGGATATCAGAGTGCAACGGATATGAATGTGTTTGCATTGGTCTACTGAATCATAATATGCACGAATATTTGGCTTCTTGTCCGTACAGCACTCCACTGAGCCATTCGAACGTACATTCGACCGAAATCAAAAAGTTCAATATAAGTTCAATTTGAAACCAGGTGACATCAATCATGAGTAGAAGCACTGAGTAACAATATGGATCAGCTTTTACTCCGATGAAACCTCTCTAGAACTGATAAACTGCCTCCTCTATCAAGTTGGAAGATTTAGAGTTTCAAAACAAGAGATTTAGAGTTTTCATGTGAGAAGCCTTTATTCTTAAATGAGGTCGGACGATCGTAAAGGACTGAATATCAGTGCTAAATAAAAATGAACGTGACAGCGATAGTCAGCAGCTTATTACGGCTCTAATGATACCAGTTTTGAGTGTTTTCGAGATAGATGCTGGCAACACCTTGATCCCTAGTCCCTTATATTACTTTTCGAATTTCCCTTCTTTTGGTTGTTTTACGGTGTACTACCTCCGTCAGCAGCTTAGGACCGAATAGACGTCTCCAACTCCACCAATATTGGTGGTAGTGAAATGGGTGAAGCTCCAAGGGTCTAATCACGTGATTTGGTACCTACTCTTTGGACAGATCAGGACAGAAACAGGTTCACCATCCAACTTGGCGAATATTGGAGATATGGGCTCGAGGTCAACGCTACGTGGCTATTCATGTGATTTCAGTATAAGTCCGCTAAATCACCTTTTCTAAATAGTGACTCTGTGTCATTCTGAACAGTCGCTCCCCTATGTATTTAGGCTTGTAAGTCCCAAGGTGGGAAGGTGTCTCTATATCGAAATATTTGTACTTGAAGAAATAAATATTAAGGTACCATTTTACTCCCCTTACTCCGCTGATTCAGATGGTGTAGTTTTTACCTTGTGTCGTCTCAGCAGATTTTGTCCCTAGAGGCCTCGAACGCATAGAATGATGATAAGACATTTGCTGCACCACCACCATCATAAGGTTCTTATCATAAACTCACTCACCTAATGAACACCAACAACAACATCAACAACTACAACAACACAGATGCGTTTGTCAATGCATCGTGCAATCGCCTTGGATTCCGCGGATGAATCTAGAAGAAGGCTGAAACGCTCGGAAACTCATCTTTTGAATGTGGTGCAACAATATGACCATGAGGTGAGAGAGGCCACATCGAACATCATCACCTCATCGCAAAAAATGACGTTATCGGAATGTGAAGCAACTGCCGAACGGTTCATTCAGACCCACAATCAAATCATCGAGTCTGTAAGAGGTTTGCCAGTCTTTGCCTCTCTCCCTCAACGACTGAAAGAACACACATTCTCTTTGGACGAGCTGTGTCGAACGCTAGAGACCTATGGGGGTGGGAGAGAATATATGGGGGACACTCTGGAGGAGCTCGAAAGGAGTCGGAAGAAGGTTGACTTGCTCGCGCTTCGATTCGGCTCGAAGTGCAATGAATCTCACTCAATGCAGTCTGGTCTTTTGCAGATCATGTCCCATTGTTCAAACGAGGCAGACCGTGACGTGTTTTGGACTAAATATCTTGCTCAGTTTGGAAGTCACGTGGCTCCAGGGAAGGCGGCGGCAGTGAAAAAACCAACAGCAACAGCCCCTAACAATCCCAAAGCTCACACCCAATTGCCCATCGAAATCATGGCGATGATCTACGACTTTTCCGACCTTGAAACCTGTGTCGATCTGCGTGAGACAAGCTCAGCTTGGTATTCTGTGTTCTACCAAGTCGATCTGCGCTCGAAATTGGCTAGCCGCAACCTCTGGTTCAAACCTCAAGACGACATCAACTCCTGGGCAGACTGTGTGTTGGTGTTTGTTGCTCGATTGAGGACCTGGACGTCGACAGACTCAATTGATGATCTTCCGGAGCCCAGAACACAACAGTCACGGAAAACAGTTGTTGCAGCCAAACTGGAACGTGATGAACATCTCCCCGTCAACTTCAAGAGCCCTTTTGGTAATTATGGCGGTCTTGGCTACTCAGATCTCGAACGTATGGCTTTTGACTTTTGGGACTTGGGTACTGATATCACTAGTCATCACGTGGTGTCTTCTGACAATGCCAAAACAGTCATCAGTTGCGGAGACATACTGGTGACTCTGCCGCCTAAAATCAAGCCCTCAGATATTGTCGGCGGCATGTCCATGAGTCTCACAACCTCGTTTGTCCTGGTCCAATTGAAGACCGGTGCCATATTTGTTGTTCCCCGAGCAAACCCTCACTTTGAGCATGGTTTCTACATTCGCGGGGATCACATGTTGATCATTGAGAGAAGAGGTATTCTCATTATATCACACGCCCCATGCTTTACAAAAGTTGAAATCCTGGACCCCGCAGCTCAGAAGATGGTAAAGTACAGCGAGACTCTTGAACGCGACAATAGACCAGAAGCTCTCTACAATGGTTTGCTGTGGTGGAGGAAGTGCAAATACGGCGACGACTCATCTTTTCTGCTCCCTACATTCATCGATCTAGCCTCTCCAAAAGAAATCTACTACAATGTCGACAAAGCCATCACAGGAATGCCCAAGGCACAGATATATCAGGGTGATGGGGCGCGAGGAATGGCTCAGTTTGTCATTTCTGATGCCATTAAAGGTGGCAGTTTCAAAATTGTCGATCTTTCTTCTGGAGTGGTGACCGAAGTTGTAGTGCCGATTGGCTGGAAGATTGAGGACCAGGCGATAGCGGTTGGTTTCGTCGAAGATGACAAGGGTCAACTGATGTTTCAACCGAGGGCGTTGGTTGACCCCTGGACGAGTAGTTAAGCACATGAATAGACATTTTGTCGTGTACTGTATAGACTGCATTCAAGCAGACCCACAATTACTTGAGTTTACTTGGGTAAGAAAATATAGTTTAAGAATTACTTGACACAACGTGACAGGTGTACAGTCGACCTTAAATGTGGTCTCAATCAGGTAACGAGATGAATATCAGCGCTAGAAATAAATAAAGAAAACTGTCGTAATCAGCACCGTCGGGCGGCTCGAAAGATATTACTTTCGGGTGTTTTCGATGTTGGGGCTGGGCTGAGATTATCGTTTGCCTCCACTTAAGCTTTCATTTCTGTCAGACAGCTTTCCAGGACCGTTTATAGAGTGCCAGTTGAACTAAGAGGGCCCTCAGAGGTTGCTCCGATTCTGCTCGGAAACGAGATAAAAACTAGATCCCCTGACTCCCCTGACCTTCAGCTATCCAACAGTACCACTCTCGAGTTGATACCAGCACTTTCCATGAACTTGGTTTGGCCCTTGACTGGTCGGATAAAGAGAGACCTTGACTCGTCCGAAGATGATGCACGAGTATCATAGCCGTCTACAAACTGTCCCGGTCACAATAACGAAATTCTGAGCCCATTTTAGTACTGAAATGTGGCCACTCTGAATCCATTGGTAATGGTCACGTGACTACTGGAGCTGGGGAACTCGAGAAACGGATGCCTTGCCGTGGCTTTGTATGAAGTCACTTTTTCATCTCTATATCACTCTCTATACGGACTGTGCATTTAACGTCTTTATCGCCATCTAATAATAGATTTATTTGCCACACTACGGCAGACCCGCAATCACATGAGCCCTGGTTAGAGAGCAAACGACTCTTGGCGTGTGAAGGAGGGCAAAGGACACCATTTGGAAGACCCTGGACACTCATCCAGGCGTGTTGTCGAGATGAAAATTTGATCCCCAAACTCCCCTGACCTTTAGCCATCCAACGGTATCACTTTCGCTTCGATATCATGCATTATCCAGCGGTTGGAATATGTGTCCATGGCTCAAGCGTACCGACACGTGCTCATCTCTGCCAGTTTGCGCATGGTGGAGTCGATGAAGGTGCTGTAGTCAACCAAGGGAGAACGTTGCGCAAATGGTAGATAGAAGTTCGCGAATGACAAGGCCGGATGGCTGCTACCTAAGCCATGTTTTGCACTCATGTAAATGAGAAGCAACTTGCAGTTCAAGATGATCATGTTGACGTTTGCCATCGCTGTTTGGGCGTCTACGAACCAGCCCCGACGAGGGTTGTAGTTGAGGGCTGCCAGGCCAGCAACAAGTGGATGATATGTATACACACCTGAAATCGGATGACACAAGAGACTCAGCCAGAACGTGCCTACTGTCAGTGGTGATGTGTCTTGGTGAAGAATGTCGTAACACTGTCGCTGGAATGGAGTGAACAAAAACATGCCCGGTCGCGACATGACAAACTTGAACATGAACAGAAACGCTGCCAGGTTGTGTCTTTGATGTTCCCTAGCCGGTACTTGAATTGGCTCTTCCACGTGTCTGGTCTGCGAGCGATGAGCAGCGGCATACCTAGCCCCTTTACTCTCCGGCGTCATATTGTAGGCGTACACCAACTTCATCAACTCGATGTGGGCCTTGACGGTCGCCTCCTCGTTGGAAAAGAGCATCCACTTGTCTCTGACTTTAGGGAATCTGAGTCGCTTGAAATGGGGCGACCAACACATAATCTTCAGCCACCGTGGGAAGTCACCATGGCAATATGGGATATTCTGATTCCGCTTTTCCCACTCGTTGGGCAGCTTGGCCAATTCGAATAGCCGATCAATTTCGTCCTCTTCCTCAAAAGCGTCCTCCTCCTCTAGATTCTTTATGACCGACACAAAATTCTGGTCGTAGGTCGCCTGTGCTTTGACATCGACAAGTTCTCCCTTGCATCTTGAAGCGTCAGGTCTTTTACGACACTTGTCTCCCGTTTGATGTGTGAACATGTGGCAGGTCATGCACAGTCTCTTATCAACTGGTGGTCCCAGAGTGTCAAGTAACTCTGGAATAATGTGGGGGAGTTCATCTGTGGTGGCATGGTCAAAGTGTTTCAGATATTCTTCCAGTGTCGTATCATCTCCATGATTATGTCTCTCCTTCAAGTGTCTCTCCTTCAAATGGCTTTCATGCCAATTGAGAGGAATGACTATTTTACACTCTTTGCACACCACGGCGTTCAAAGACTCCTCAAACACGTAGATCTCTTTTCCTTCCAAACGAGGAGAGGTTGTGTCTGTGTTAACAATTGAAAGACGCTCGAGTTCTGGGACTGTTCCAATAACGATTCTGAGTTGATTCTGAGTCGCTGAACATGTCTCTCACTTCTATACATTGATGGAACCGTTCTGATAGAAGGAGACATTTGGAACATCCAACTATGTCTCCAGTCATCGAATCTCCCCGGAGAGCAATTGAGAAATGTCTCGGACAACAAAAGTCGAGATTAGTCATCCTCAGGACGAAGCCCTGGTGTCCGAACAGCTCATTAGTGGTCTGGTTTCCACCTGTGGTCCTCAACTCAAGTCTCTCAATCTCGATGGATGTTCTAGCCCCCAGTTAAGTGACATCAATCTGCGCAAATGTATTGTTTGGGAAAAAAAAAAAAAAAAAAAAAAAGAAGGAGCTGTTAATACTCACCGTCTTCATCATCCCTGTCGTCCCTATCGTTCCTCGAAGCTCCGTCAGACTCGAATTCTGACTCTGATCCCTCATCCAGGTGCGACGACTCGATGGCATCAAGGACATTCCCGTCGCAGTTTATGTATTCATCTCTCGACCGTTTTTGATTCATGTTGTTGATGTGTTGATGTAGAGAAAGAGATAAGTCACGGTGACTACAGCTACTTACGATGAACTATGTGAACACAGGTGCCCCTACTTGAAGCCCCTGTCTCCCTCCTGTCAACTCTATCTTCTCCGGACACCTTGTCTTGTCACTAGTGCCGCTTGCACTTTGGTTTCTTTAATTATCTGCTTGCCTACCCTTCGTTTGCACTTGGTTAATTACTTTAGCCTTCAGTACTGGGTTTACTCCTGGACTGGCTTATTTGGGAGGAAGGACATGTCTCAGTTCATCTCTATACAGGGTTACTCAAGAATGGAACGTCTTACTAGGTCGAATAAAGAGGACCGTCTATAAACTGCCCTGGCCACAATAACGAAAATCTGAGCCCACTTTAGTACTAAAATGTGGCTGCTCTGAATCGATTGGTACTGGTCACGTGACTAGTGGAGCTACGGATATCGAGAAACGGCCATCTCCCCGGGCCCTACTAACCGACTCAAAGGAAGGAGCTTTTTTGACGGTGTTCCGGTAGGAATATGGAGTGGCTTGTAGGGGGAAAGTTGTAGAGAAGAATGAGGGGATTATAATGGTACTCTTGGATTCCATATCGAATATGAGTTGGAGGAGTTGGAGGAGTTGGAGAGACTTCAACAAACTCTAAGTAAAGCCCTTCATCACAGTTAACGTTTAGATGAGTGAAAAGGCCCAACACTTGGACATTTGATCGGCTCACTGCTCACTGACTATAAGAGCTACACCGTCAACAACAGCGGCAATCAATTTAACCACATCTCTGACCCCAGACGCCAGACTGTCATCTATTTACTCATCTATCTCACCGTTTCATGGCCTTTCCATGTTTTCTCGTCGAAAATGTGCAGTTTTGTTAGCCGTAGCTTAACAAGAGCTTAACTGGAGGAAGTATCTGATGAACAGCCCTAACTCTGCCAAAAAGGGTCGGATCACAAAGCCAGATTTTTAGGTAAAGTCACCGTACCCACTTCCTTTACTATAGTGGTGTGATATTTGTGATATTTCGACTGGTGGTTGTTTTAGCTGACCATCGTTAGCCTCATGCTACGGCAGCCACTGTACGCGTTAATAGACGTCAGTGGGGCGACGAACCACGAGCAGACGATGGGTTTACTTTACTCGTTGCTATAGTACTGAGCTCAGACTTGTTGCAGGCTTACACTAAGGTGCCAGCCAAATCTACCCTGATGCCTTCTCAGGGAGTACTGTAGTTGAAAAGTGAAAAAACAGTTAAGGCTATAGTTGATTAGAGATGAGATTCGCTAAGCAATAGACTTTAATACTTGACAGAGCCAACTAAGCTATGATATTGCTCTATCTCTTCGAATATTGCAGTCAAATAGTTGATATTCTAGATATCACGTGACCGGACCGATTTGCGTCTGCTGCCAAAGATTCAGTCCGATCTGGTCACTTGAGGCTGTATTTGAAAGGCACCTAGAACTACACCTCTTGCCGTGCGGCGAGGACCACAAGGTATACTCTCTAAGAGGTAGATATTGTAGTAATGTGTTTGAAATTGGTATCATTGGGCAGCCCCGGTCTAGGGGAGCTCAGTGGTCTAGTTCTCGTCTTGATATCTCTACTACAGCAGAAGTTGGAGCCACTTAACTGCATCTCATAACTACTCATATCATTGAAACTAAAAAAGGCCATTCGTTGGCAGGAAGAAGAACTCTACCCCTACTGAGTAGGATGAGCAAGAGCAGGCTGGGTGAAAGCATTTGCCTGGGGAGCTGAAGAAGCTTGGGTAGCAATAGGCTGATTGGTGGACCAAGTGGCACCAGTTCCAGAAGTGGCCGAGGGGATTCCATCAGATCCCTTCTTGATGGGTTCAATGGATCCCTCTGTCTTGGAATAATCAGCCTGAGCCAGAGCAACGACATCCTGGCCAATATCGTAGACCACGTAAGCCGATCTCAAAAAGGAGTCGCCAAAAATGTATCCAATTTGTCCAGGCAAGTTGTTAGGGTCAAAGGGTTCCATCACCTCCATCACCCACCAGGAACGAGTAGTACTCTTCGGTCTTACCGTTCTCAGTAACATAGACCTGGTTGTTATCATTGTCTGTGGCGAGAATGAAAAGTTGGTCAATGGGAACCTCAATGGTCTGGCCCTGCAACTTGTAGGTGATGACGGCCTTTTCGGACTTGAGCTTGTCAATCACGTCCTTGGTGGTTCCAGCTCCATAGTACTGGTCATCAAAGATACCCAGAGACGTCAGCAGAGTCTGGTAAGTCTCTGTGGGCAGATAGGTGAGGGTAGTTCCCGAGTCCAGAAGGACACGACGAGTTTCCTCAAGGGCATTGGTGCTCTTGCCGTTCACAGAAACATCAACAGTGTCGAGAGTGACAAAAAACTCCCGAGGCTTGGTATCTCCCGGATCAATGAGAGTCTTGAGAATGGTCAATTTGCCGTTGAACTTGGAAGTGTCGATTCCTCCAAACAGAACAGATCCGGTACTGGCGCTCAGACCGTCCAGATACAGAGAATAAGCCGGAGTGTTAATGATTCCGTCTCCGGCCAGACGAATGGGGAAGTTGTCATAGTTGAAAGTCTCTCCCTGCTGTTCTCCCTGGAATCCAGAGGCTTCGTTGCCGGTGTATCCGATTCCAAAGATTTGCTCGGAAGAAGCAACAGTGGTGGCAGCAGCAAACACAAACTGGGGCACAGAGGCGCCTCCAAAGGTGAGAGTATCCTTGACCCAGTCTCCAGAAGCATGGGAACCATCTCCGTAGTTGATGGAGAAACCAGGCTTGTAGTCAGAGTAGGTAGAAGACTTCTTGGGGTCGTAAGCGTTGGCAGAACCGTTAGCAACAACCCAGAGATCGGAAGAACCGGTGTCCAAATCGACAGTGAACTTCTGAGGAGGAGTTCCCAGAGTGATCTCAGTATCGTAGAAGATGAGATGGTTCTTGAGAGTGGCCTGGGGAGTGGTAGGAGCCTTACCAGGGTTGAAAGGAGAGTTGGGATCGGGTTTGCTGGAATCAGCATGGTTCTCCACTCGTTTGGTGAAATCGACCTTGAGGGTGCCAGGAGAAGAGCCTGAGCCTGAAGCGGGAGCAGGAGCAGGAGCAGGAGCAGCATTGGCAAGAGCTAGTAGAGCTGCCAGTTTGACAAAAGAGTTGATCATGGTGGTGGTGGTGGTGGTGTGGTAAGTTTTCTGGCGATTTCAACAGGTCAGGAGCGCCTCATTAAGTACAGTACTGCAGTACCAGCTTGTTCTACCACCGCTCAGATCATAGTTCATACGGCACTGACTCGGGTGGAGAAGGTTTAGGTGAGGAGTTGTGGAAGTCGTGGAAGTCGTCAGACGGTTGTTGGAACAGCCAATTGTGAGCCACAGTTGGTGCGATTTATGATGCGATTTGTCATTGTGGCAGAATTATGTCATTTCAAGCTGGTGTCAGTGAAACTGAACATCTCGGGAGAACCTCGTATCTCCTTCATAAGTGGTCAGATTTGGAAGTTAAGGCTACCACAGTGTTCCCCGTATCCACATTACACTACTAAAGTGCCGTCAGATCTAGGATATCTTTAATTCCTGCCATTCTGAGTGGCCCTTCTGATGTTACTACACCCTTATCAACCTACCATGCTAAAATTAGAACTTGTCCAGAATTCGCAATTTCGCCCTCAGAGACTTTTGCAGCACTTACCATAGCTCAGACAGCCCTCTTCTACCACCCTGCAACCTCCAACCCCCTCAGGATCACGCACCCCAATCTACCAATGGTACAATGTCGTCGAAATAAGATTTGCCAAGTTTCGTTATCGGAACCTTATACAGTGATAGCAATGTACTCAGAGGGTGCAGTTCTGGTGGAAAAGTTATTCTGAAAGTTCCAACTGGTACAATCCGACACCCTCTTCAAAACCGAACTCTCAGAACTTCTCTACCCCCACCACAACCCATTCTACACCTCTTCTCCAAAATCCAGCCACTAATCATCGATCCCCCCAAGTCTCCAAACTTTCACGTCCCCCAACTTACCAAACCCCCAAACCCCCACCCCTTTCCCCTGCACAATCTCGCATGAGGTGGCTTGGCCTGCCTTGGCGAGGCTTGGCACACGGCACCAATGCCCCGAAGCTCCAATGCGACATTGATTTCATCTGCGACATTACATACTGAGGTGGAGGGAGTTACACTGGAGATACGGCGGTGATAACAGTACAGTCCAGTGATAACAGTCTGGTGAGCGATATTTTGTCAATTGAAGAACTTGGTGGTACTCACCTGACTCTCCTGCCTCAGATGACCTTTTTAAAACCCCTCTATTCCGACAATTGACTTTACACCGTTGACCGACGACGTTCTTCCTCGACTCGACGGAGCTGGTTATAGTTTTCGCGGCTTATTTAAAATTCAGTGCCGTTTGATCAGAGAGGGGTGGTGTGAACAGATGTTTTGGTATGGCGGATCAACATAAAAATAGTATCGTTTTACTCGTCAGATGATTACGATCAAAATGGTATATTGAACGTCTACATTATTCCAACACCTGACTGATTGTTCGTAACTCCACCTACAAATCACCAAATGTGGCTTTTGGACTCGAAAAGTTTGTTTCCTGGATGAAATGTTCGATGATGCCGTTCGTCAGGAAAGCCGGAGGTGGTTTCCACTGAAGCAGATGATGAATAAGTGGCGTTGAGGTGGTCGTGATCGTCAGCAGGAATATTTGTACGTGTCTGGACACCGTGGAAACTCTCTGGGGGCGTTATGACAGCTTTCTCTACTCAAAACCCAGCTAAACTGGTACCAAAATGATCTTAGAAAGGTACTCGTTTCAATGGTTTAGCTCCCACTCTAATCAGACTACTATATCACATGTGGTGCAGCTTACCATTCCGCCACAGATTAAGGTGGGGTGGATGTCTTCGAACAGTAAAGAGTTGGGCAGACTTTTCTCTTGAGGGAGTGAATCGGATGAAACGTCTCTCAGTCTTCTGGTGTGATCTGCAAAATTCCAGCTCTGATACACTCATTTTGACTGAGAACGAAGACTGTTGTGTTTAGTTAAGATGAATCAAGTAAAATACTTAACTAGCTTCATGATTATTAATAACTCTTGTTAAGTAGGCCTAAGTAAGCCTAACTAGTTCAGAGAGTACATCTAATACCCTCAAAAGTGCTCAGTTTTACTCAAAATTTTAAGTGTATGCTGTTGAAGCCAAAACCAAATCACATGAGCAATTTCAGTCACATGACTCAACTACTGATGTCAATGTAGTGTACATCTGAACAAATCTACAATATAGTAAACTCTAAATCTCACCTCGAAAACTGTGGATACCATGTCACACGAGTAATGGCTGTTAAGTTATCAGAAAAGAGACTGTATACTCTTTTATAGAGGCCTCTTCACATCTTTAGTCACGTGACTCAAATCAGACAAGTATTGATGATCTTCAGTTTTTCTGGTTCATGCTCTGAATTCGGCTCTGTAGCTCCCAATACTAGCCCAATCATAGTTTCAAGGGCATAGTCTGACTCAGGAGACTCATCTCAACATCTTCATATGCGCTACACTTCCGTTATGGCCATATTTCGTTTTTTTTGTTTTTTGATTCTAGGGAAATACATTTCAGCTACTTGAGGCCTATAAATAATGCTAAACCCGCACATCAGACTCGGATTCGGGTGTTCAGAAGAGCGTATGACTTATCGTGCTCGTTTCCTCCTGTTCCTCCATCTTGACCGGATAAATATCAACAATCAAACAAAGCAAATAAACAAATAATCTAGTGGGCGTATCAGACTGGGCCATCGTGGGCGGCTGATTTTGCGAAAGAAGCTGTAATCGGTGTGACGTAAAGTCGTGTGGGCTTGTATCCGTGGAGACTGATCGACTATGAGGTGGTGTTGGCTGTAGTGCTTGAGGCCGAAGGTGCTGTGAGACTGGTGTTCGTGTGGGGGTGTGTGGTCAGTGTGACTGTTAGTCGGGGTGGGACTGTGGGTCAATGCGACAGATAGTCAAAGATGGGACT